>JAHRHJ020003579.1:0-142351 GCA_019776745.2 Taxus chinensis | reverse complement strand
ATCATATTGTTGTTACCATGTTTGAAGAAATGTGTGTACCACCTTGTTATGTAGCAATGGATGTTATGTTGAGATTGTTACTCGGTTAATCTATGTATGCTTTGTGAAAAATTTGTAATGCTTCATGTTGTGCATTTGGGGTCATACGGTGAGGGGATGAAACCCTATCGTATTGATGATGATTGCATTCGGGTGCAGAATGTTGTAAAGTTGATGTGTTACACCCGCTGAATGTATGATTGATCTACCTGTTATGTACCACCATTGGTTAGTGATTGTAGTTACATGTTATGTTGTGAGCCTTACACTAAAACGACCTTGAGGGAAATCGGGGGTTTAAAACTGTTGTATGTATGGAGTGAGGAAAATGTGGTACCAGTGACCAGTCATCGAGCGAGTACGAGATAGGAAGTGGAGCCTGACATAGGCTGAAAACCCACTTTTGTTCGTTTGGAGTGTGGCACCAGCTCAACGGGTGTCATGCATATTGGGTTCGCGGACACCTTAAGGCCAGTAGATGGTGACTTGTACCCTTCTTCTCTCTCCTGATATGGTTGTCATATAGATTCAACCTATGTTATTTTGATATGTTGGCCTGTTGAGGTTGTGTGCTTGTGGCAAGATGATTCTGATTGAGTGATGACAGTTGTATTATTGATATGTATTTTACGAGCTGAGGCTCGATGTTTCGAGTGCTAGCAACTGTTGAGTACCCCTTGGTGGCCAGATAAGGCCACATAGTTATCGTAATGTGACTGTGACATTAGTATAAGTTTGATTTCATTCGTAAAATGAGCTTTTTTTAGCCTTATTTGTAAGGACCAGCAAACTTTTCTTGGATTGCCAATGCGTTACAATTTTGGGCGATTTCCTTGGTTTTGGCACTAACATGTGGATTTTGATACTAACTCTGGCTATTGACCTTTATTTTGCTTGATTTTGGGATTCTTTTAAAGTGGGGAATTTTTAACGCCTTGCCCAAGGCTTGTACTTGGCCACTGGCGACTTAGATTGTATTGTTAGTGCTAGTTTTATTCGTAGTGATGTGTGGGAATAGGGTAATGGGATTTTTTACCATGGATGGTGGACCTTGGGGACCCGCTTCGTTGTATGGAGGTACGCCCAAGGAGTTACAGATACTAGCGGTTGTTCAACCACGCCGTTATTATGTCCACTTGGTAGGAGGGTTCGAACTCTATGATGTCTTGGACCATAGGGTCAACTGGCCTCCCTGAGGGAGGAATAAGAGACTTGATGGGAGGCATAAAGAGTTTGTGGGAGATAAGAGACTGAAGAGGCATAAGATACTTGAGGAGAGGCATAAGAGGGTTGAGGGCGGCTAAGACTTGAGGGAGGCTAAGAGCTTGAGGGAGCATAAAGAGTTTGAGGGAGGGCAATCTGATATTTGTGTGTATGTTGATGTTTCGGGATTATATGTGAGGGATGTGAAGGTTTTGGGACTGGTCTTTGATGTATGTGTTACTCATGTCGATGGATATGTGTTGATGTTGTGGATATGTCATGGATTCCCTTGGGGACAGTAGTATGTACTGTTAGCATTTTGGTGTTATGTGAAGTTTCTTCATTGATGCAAAGGAGGAAATGCTGGTGGCTTGTAGTTACTCTTTTTTGAGTCGTATTTGTATGTCAGTCATTGATGTGATGTCGAGTACTATGTTATGTGGACTGTGCCTATCCAGTCCGTATTGGAGTAACCTTTTGTGGTGTAATACAATCCCTGAAGTATATTACTTGTGTGCTTGTGAACTGTAGTTCGTGTGAACGATAGGGTGTTGTGTAGTAGTCATGTTGGGACAACCCACAATAATGAATATAAACAACATCTTCAATATGGAAATTTTAAAGAGATTAAACTAAGAATAATGCTAATGAAAAGGAACTAATGAAAGAAATAAATAAGAGGAACTGCCAATCTCAAAGATCCTTGAAAGTTAACAATTTTCTACAAATGTCCTAAGGCTACTGTGTGATTGTGCTTTAATCAACTAAAATTTTAAACATAGGGTTTGACTTTATCCTACCTGTTCTTGGGGTTACGAACCATACTTTTACTCTGTGTAATATCACAGCGAGGACGATGCTTTCCTAAGGGGAGGAGAATTTAAGCCCCGTTCATCATTACCCCTTGCTTCTATTGACGACCGTTTCTTCTTAGAGTTGAACGTTGTTGCGTATTTCTTTGGAAACGTTAATGTTTCGCTCCCTGTCGAGTTAACGGTGGCTTGCTAGTTTATGATTAATTAATTTATATGTCACATAAACTAAGCCTTTTCAGGCCTCCTAAACATTGTTTTTTTTAAACCCTTTATTTCTAATTATGAAGGCGTGCCTTCAACCACCGACTTGGCCTTTATGGTTCATATCCTTCTTTTGCATGAGGGGGAGGGTTTCCTTGTTTCTGCAAGAGCGGGTGCGTTGGTAGAGTGTATGGCCTCCTACCATATTATTTTATTTTCTTTGGTGCCTTGTTTGGCATAGGTTTGGTGTGGAGGAGTTAAGAAACAAATTTATTACCAACCCAAACCGTATGTCTTCCTCCCTACTAGCCGCTTAGGCTTTCAAAAAGATTTTTATTTTGATCTCCTTGTGTTTGCCCTTTACCTGCCATTGACATTAAAGACCCTGAATTCATTCTTGGCGTGTTCACCCTTTCTGTTGGTGCCAGACATGCCCCATTTATTAAATTTTTGATTGCTATTCTACTGTCGCTCGTGTCTGCGTGCTTATCCTCCTTATGACCGCGTGCGTGACATCTCCTTTCTGTTGGACTGCGTGTGGAGTGGTTGAGAAGCCATCGAAATCTTGTCTGTTAAGGTGTTTTCTCATCGTTTCTCCTGGACGCCTTCCTTCTTCCTGCCCTAGCCACATGAGGAGACTGATGGCGTTTCTTTGTGTTGTTAGTTCGCGTGGACTATCGTAAGGCACAGAACCTTGGAGCCTTCCCTGTGGACGCATGGTCGGGTATGGCGGTTATAGATGAAGCTTTCAAGCTAGGAAAGTAGGGTGTTTACCTCACTTTCATTGAGTGCTCGAGCTGTGTTTAGTAGGCATCCACAGCAGTGACCCACAATAGTGATGAGCTAGGCGGCAGCATGTTGCAGAATGGACAAAGAAGAGAAGCCTTGTGGGCACTCCCAGCAATCAAGTTGTCCCAAACATGTTGTTATCTAATTCAGCTGTCGAATGCATCTCAAATCGGGTTCTCTTCATGATATGTTTATCAAAATCGAACTTTGTACAGTGAGAGTGTTACCAGGAGACCTGATAAATTTATTTTCAAGATTCTCTACTGAGACCTTGTTGTTTCTACGATTGTAACTCATGGAAGAGGGATCTCATAGGGGTGGATCGGTTTTCATATCAGAATATTATGAAGACATGTTGCTTTGCAAGTATATGAGCTTCTTCAACGAGTCACTGAGTGAAGGCATAAAGGTTTCTATTGGGAATATCACCACCTTACAGCTACAAAGCTGTGAAATGGTTGCCACAGAAGGGAGTTTGATGCTATCCTTAAATTTGATTGAAGGAAACGGTTTATTTATCATACGTAGATGCCTTTCAGAGCCAGGAGCATGATGTAATAATTATGTCTTGTGTCCGAGCTTCAAATCATGGGGTTGGCTTTGTAGCTGATATTTATCCGCATGAATGTGGCACTAGCATGAGATCGCAGAGAACTTTGGGTTAAGGGAAAAATAGCGGGCATTGAAGCAATCTAGTATGGTCCGCCGTAATTAAGGATTGCTACGTTTGGATAAGTGTTTAGGATATGGAGTCTGTAGCCAAGAGATTGTTTTTTTTTGGTAATAAAGCCATTTCTATTGATTCGTCTCAGACTAGGGCTGATCCTAGTATGAGAACACCAAGGTAGGAGGTGTATCCAAATACAGAAACAATCAGATGCATATGGAGAGTGGAAGGTTGCAGGTGTTGAGGAATGACGAAGGATCAAGTGAATTGCAAAAAAAAATGGGGCTACAGAAGTTATGGGCTAAGTTTGGAGCGGTGTTCGGAGGATTTTGGATCTACTTCTGAGAAAACCCAAGGGGTGCATGGCAACAATTGTGGGAAGAGGGATAGGGGTAGCCAGAAGATTAAGAGGGAAATGATAAGCGGGGTAGTCTGTAATGGACCCGACCGAAAACTAGGGAAGAGCATGCACATTGTTGTTTTCCGGACTATACAATGATTTATATGAAGTCAAGAGCATGCCGTAACAGGAGTTTGACCTTCAGCAGGATGAGGAAGAGAATTTGCGTAGGTTGTTGGTGTTGGTTCCCTAAGCCCTGGTACGGACTGCTTGTTGGATTAGTAAGAGTGTAATCATGCGTGTTAAAGTTACTCCTTGGTAATAGTTTTCTACCTTCTTTAGTATTTGAAATGAATATTCTTTCCTCTGAATGGCGCCTAGGACAAAATGTTTAGTGGTTGTTTATATCGTTGCCTGGATTGTGTTGGTTGTTTTGACTTGGAATGTTCTTGTTTACTCTGTATAGCTTAACTCTATTTCAAATTGTTCTAAATGGGCTAATGCAATATTGAGTGAGTAGTCTAGTTCGTAGGGAAGGAAAAACATTATAGAGTTTCGTTTGCTTCTATGACTCTCTTTTAATAGAATTCTGCAAGGATTTTTATAATTGAAGGCTATATATGGAAGGTTAAGCCTCATATCTCTATTTGGTTGATTAAATATGTATTGTCTTTTTAGGGCTCTCCTGTTTTTGCTTAAAGGTACATTAATAGGGACATTGTGTCTAAAACTTGTTTAAGCCTGTGGGCATTCCTTAACTTTTTGTTTTAATAGAAAATGGCATTAGGGTTTTGCTTTAGAAATTTTACATGGTTGACTTTGTACCCAGTTCTAGAGGTGTGAATAACCTGACACTTTTTTGGCCTGTACGTGTTGAGAGATATTAATACCTCTTCTGGTTCAAACTCTTGTTTTATTAAAGTAAGCGGGAAACATTGGAAAGTTTAATTGAATGAAATCTCTACAATTTTTATTAAGGGTTCGAGTAAGCGATTAAGAGCTGGGTTTGAAAAAAATTTGTTAGGTGGAATCCATGGTATTGACTCGTGAACTCGTTTTCCTGTTAGATGACAGCTGTTGACTTGTTTAATATAATAGGTGGCTATTATATTTAGCTGTTTGATATTTTGCTAGACCTTTCCGTGATAAGCCCACATTGATCGGGTAAAATTTCCATCTTTATACCCATTGGCAAGGAGCTTCATAGAACTCTAGGCCTGATGCATTTGGTCACCTTCCTGATGGTTGTGTGTTGGTTCTTATTTTTGTGCTTGCAATCGGTGGTAAGTCTTTTGGTAGTGGGACATCATGGTGTATTACCACTGGGATCGAATCCTTTATTTCAAACTCGCATATCTTCTAGTTCAAACTTGGTTACTAAAAAGTCCATTTGTGGCTTTGTTAAGGAAATCAATTTTATTCTGTTTATTTTTAAAACATTATTGGACATTGTCGGATATATATAAAAATTATTAACGCCTTTTGGGTTTAGCCTTCTCGTATATTATGTAGAAGAAGTTACGATTAGGATAAGGTTTTGGTGGTAGAAAAATGCCCCTTTCTGTTCATTTGTATGCTTTTAGAAGAGTGGATTTGTTTTGTACTACGTTTAAGAAAATCTATAAGGAGGTAGTGGTAAACTCCTTTGTTAAAATTAAAACTAAAAACTATAGTGTGTTCTTGTAATGGGCGTAGAACCCATTATTAGTATGAAGCCTCCCTGAGAGAATTGAACGTCATTGTTTCGCGCTACGATCAAAATTAGTATGTTTGTCTTCTCTGGATCCAGTTAGTGGATGGATTGAGTTTTTGGATTCCAATCACGTAATCCATAGGATTACTGAAGGAGATATCACCACTATTGACCTTTTGTGGCTCCTAACCCATAAGGTGCTTGCCTTGTTTATGTGATTTTGTCTTACTGGTATTTGACTTTCTCCTTGTTGGTTTAGTTTAGATTTCTCTCTTCATGCGAATAATTTTTGGAGTTGTGGGTTGTGCTTTATCCATTTTTGAATTAGAACATTCCTTCTTGATATGTTAAATGTTAGCTTATGTTGCAATGTGTTGCCTTAACATGCTCAGTTTCTTGCGAACTGTTCTAGCTATATGTGTGCAAATTGATTTGCGAGTAGATTAAAGGAAAGAGTTGTAAAGGTTTCATAGCTGTAACTTATGAATGTTCTTTGGAAAGGTGTTCTATGGTTGTAAATTGTGTAACATTGCTTGCAAAGAGTTTATATGACCATTTGCCTGGAATTGTTTGGAGAATTACGTGAAGAAGTAGTTTTTTTTTTTTTTTTTTTATTTGGCTAGTAACTCTTCTTAGTGAGAAATTATATTCAATCTTTTCACTGCATAAGCATTGTAAAACTTGATCTTGAGAAGTTAAGTGTTAATTTAAAATCTTCTAAGACTTTGTATGGATGTGGTTATATGTAAGTTAATGGGGTGGATTTCCTTACAGAAGTAACCTATAAAGTTTTTTCAAGAAATTGTTATGTGGAGGAGATTCCCCTTGAAAAAACACACAATGACTTGAGTAATCAATAGTGAGACTATCCTTGCAAAGTGATTTTATATAACGTGTTACCCTACTGAACTAGTAAACACTACTCTTTTTGGTGAACGCTTAAAAACAAGCTTAAAGGAAAACAATGGTTAGTTTCTAATAAGATTTAACAAGTAAGAGAAGAAAATTTAGAAACCACTCAATTTATCTTCTCAGCCTATTTAAAAGTAAGTAGCTTCCGCTCTTGATAATCTCTTTCGGTGAAGCCTAAGTAAGAGCATGTAATAATTATGCATATAAAACTCAAGCTCCAATTAAACCTCAGTAAGAACTAATGATGTCTCAAGGATGAAACTCAATTGACCTTCTTCTTTAACTTTATCCAAGGGTACCTTGTAATTTTCTCTTAAGTTGTTGAACGTGAACCGATGTTGTTCATAAGGGCTGCATGAACAAGTTCTAGTAGCGTAAGTGTAAATGGATGGCCTTGTGGAATTAAATTACCCCCTTTCTCCAAATAAACGAATTAAGAAAATAAATGTCATAATAGAGAAGATTTAAAGATGATTACTCAGTGTAAAAGAATGAGCTTAGTTTGGTAAGATGATTTGTATGAATCATATCTTGAGCCTCCTTGAAAACATAAGTTAAGAATTGCAATATGTCTTTTTAAAATAAGTAACCCTCAAGAATATCTCATTGTGGTTTTTTCCTAGCTGTGAGAGTGTCATGTGGTTGGACTTCTATGTTGTCCTATCAAAAAGAAAAAGTGTATTATCCTTTTGTGTGTGAACGTTTCCGTGCTGACTTTGTGGTCATCCCCGTGACAAGTCGGTTCCTAGAGTTGGTTGTAGCTTTTTGACGACATGTTGTGTCATGTTATGTGTCGAAGCAAATCAAAAAAAAAAAGAATCATGTCTTTTACTATGTTGTTCGTGTGTGAATTTTTGGGTCGTTACACTTGGTATCAGAGCATAGGTTCATGCTCTCGAACCTATGGACCGGATTGGTGTTGTATGATGAATGTTACATGATGGTTGATTTGGTTTACATGGATGATTGTTTCATGGATGATAGATGAGATTATTGCATGATGATTGAATTTATATTGGAAGGGGGCTAGTAATGTGACTTATAAACGTGATGGTGATCTATGTTGTAATTGTGTATATTGTGAACACACTTAGATAGTCATAATGTCACTTTGTGTGTGTTTCTGATCATGTTGATGAATGTTGGGGATGGGAGATATTCTCCCTCCTTCTTGTGGATTCGGATGAAGAGCTTCACGTGTTGAATTGTATGATTTGTGATGTAGTTGAAAAGAATTCTAATGTGAATCGACGGAGTGTTTTTTGGGGGGAAACATTGTGACATATTGTGATATGTAAGTGTATCAATGTGTTGTATGACTAAATTGACGTTAAAAGAAAATGAGTTAATATCATGATGTTTTTACCGATCGTTTTGAGAAGAAATGTGTTGTACCACCTTGTTATGTAGCAATGGATGTTATGTTGAGATGTACTATGTTCATCGTATGTATGATTTGTGAAAATATGTAATGCTTCATGTTGTGATTTGGGGGTCACTACGGTGAGTGTATGAAACCCTATCGTATGATGATTGCACTTCGGGGTGCAGATGTGGTTAAGTGATGTGTACACCCCAGTGAATGTATGATTGTGACCTACCTTGTATATGTACCACCCATGTGTTCTACGCGATGTATTGTAGCACATGTTACTGTTGTGAGCCTTACACTAACCGACCTTGAGGGAAATCGGTAAACTGTTTATGTATGGGAGCTGAGAAAATGTGTACCATTGACCAGTCACTCGAGCCGAGTACGAGATAGGAAGTGGAGCCTTACATAGGCTGAAAACCCACTTTTGTTCGTTTGGTATGTGTGGCACCTACTCAACGGGTGTCATGCATATTGTGTTTCGCAGACACCTTAGGCTCAGTAGATGGTGACTTGTACCTTCTTTCTCTCTCCTGATATGGTTGTCATATAGATTCAACCTATGTTATTTTGACTATGTTGAGCCTTGTTGAAGTTGTGGCAAGATGATTTTGATTGAGATGATGACAGTTGTATTATTGATATGTATTTTACGAGCTGAGGCTCGATGTTCCGAGTCGCTAGCAACTCGTTGAGTACCCCTTGGTGGCCAGATAAGGCCACACAGTTATTGTAATGTGACATTATTATAAGTTGATTTCATTCGTAAATTGAGCTTTTACCTTATTTTGTAAGGACCGAGCAACTTTTCTTGATTGCAATGCGTTACAATTTGGGCATTTCCTTGGTTTTGTGGCACATAACATGTGGATTTTGATACTAACTATTGGCTATTTGACCATTTATTTTGGCTTGATTTTGGGTCGTCTTTTAAATTGGAATTTGACCACCTTGCCCAAGGTTTACTTTGCCACTTGGCGCTTAGATTGGATTGGTGTGCTTAGTTCTATGTCGTGAGTGTGGAATAGGGTCATGGGGCTGTACATGGAATGGTTGGACCTATGGACCCACTTCTGTATGGAGGTACGCCCCAAGGAGTTACAGATTAACTAGCGGTGCGGGTTGTTGAACCATGCGTTATTATGTACTTGGGTTAGGAGTGTTCGAAACTTCTATGTGTTTGGACATAGGGTCAACTGGCCGCACTGAGGAGGCATAGGACTTGATGGGAGGCATAAGAGTTGAGGGAGGGCTCAAGAGACTTTGAAGGAGGCAGAAGAGACTTGGGGGAGGCATAAGAGTTTGAGGGGAGGCATAAGACTTGAGGGAGGGAGGCAGAAGAGCTTGAGGGCGGCATAAGAGTTTGAGGGAGGCATTGATATGTGTGTGTATGATGATTGTTTCGGGATATATGTTGAGTAGTGTGAGTTTTGGTACTGTCTTTTGATGTATGTGTTACTCATGTCAGATGGATATGGTTGTGATGTTGTGGATATGTCATTGATCAATGTGGACATTATGTACCTGTAGCATTTGTTTGGTGTTATGTGAATTTATTCATCGATGCAAATGGAGGGAAATGTATGGTGTGGATTGTGAGTATCTTTGTTGGCAGTATGGTATGTCAGTCCATTGATGTGTGGCGAGTACTATGCATGTGGACTGGCCTATTCCATTCACGTATTTGAGTAACTTTTGGGGTGTAAAACAATCATGAAGTATATACTTGTGTGTTGTGAATCTGTGAGGTGTCTTGTGAATGATAGGGTGTTTGTTAGTAGTTATGTTGGGCACCCCACAATAAGGAATAAACCAAAATTCTTCATAATGAATTTTAATAATATATTAAACTAAGGAATACTTCTAATGAAAAGGAACTACTCAAAGAAATAAATAAGAGGGGAACGGCCAATCTTTCACAGATCTGAAAGTTAAAATTTCTACCAAATGTCCATAAGGTACTTGGTGATTGTGCTGTAATCAACTAAAATTTTAAACCATAGGGTGTGACTTTTCTCCTTTACCAATTATTGGTTGTTTTGTAAAACCATTAATTTCCTATGTGTAATATCACATCGAGGACGTGCTTTCTTAAGGGGAGGATAATGTAATGCCCGTTCATCATTGCGCCTTTGCTCTATGACGACCGTTGCTTCTTAGAGTTGAACGTTGTTGAGTCTTTTGAAACGTTACGTGGTTTCGACCCTTGTCAAGTTCTACGGTTGGTTCTGGTAGGTTTATGATAATAATTTTATGCAAATAAACTAAGGCCTTTCAAGCATCCACACATACTATTTCATAATTAGGAAGCGTGCCTCAACAACGACTTGCCTTTATGGTTGATCTTCCTTCTGTTTCCATGAGGTGGCGGGTTTCCTTGTTTTATAGCAAGAGAGGTGCGTGGTAGAGTGTATGGCTCCTACCATATGATTTATTCTTTTGGTTGCCTTGTTGTCATAGGTTTTGGTGAGGTATTAATGAAAAGAAATTTATACCAAATCACAATATGTCTTGCCTCCCTACGTAGCCGCTGAAGCTTTCAAATAAGATTTTTATTTTGATCTTCCTTGTGTTTTCTTTACCTACCCTTGCATTAAAGACCCCTGCATCCTTCTTGCATAGTCATCAACCTTTATTGTTTGGTGGCCGCAACATGGCACCCATTTATTAAATTTTGATTTGCTATCTACTGTCAGCTCGGTGATCTGCCTTGCATTTATCCTCCTATGACCGCGTGACATCTCCTTTTTGTGGAACTGCGTGTGAGTGGTGAGAAGCCATCGAAATACTGTCTGTCAAGGTGTTCTTCTCATCGTTGCTCCTGGACGCCTTCCTTCTTCCTGCCACTAGCCGCGTGAGGAGACTGGATGGAGTTTCTTTAGTTGTCTGTTAGTTCCGCGTGGACTGTCGTAAGGCCTAGAAACCTGGGCGCCTTCCCTGCTGGACGCCTGGTCTTATGCGGTTATAGATGGAATCTCAAGCATAGTGAAAGCAGGTAGTGTTTACCTCCACTTTTCATGTGAGTGCTACGAGGTGTGTTCTGGTTAGGGATCCCACAGCAGTGGACCACACTATGATTAGTACGTGGCAGGCATGTTGCAGATTGGCAGAAGCTTTGTGAGCACTCCCAGCAGCAAGTTGATCCAACTAGTGGTTGTATCTATTCAGTGATCGAATGCATCCTCAGATTCGGGTAATTCTCCTTCCATGATAGTGTTTATCAAAATCGACTTTGTGACAGTGAAGAGTTTACCAGAGAACCTTTAGATAACCCAAATTATATTTGCAAGATTCTCTACATGAGACCTTTTGTTTGTTCTACGATGTAACTCTAGAAGAGGATCTCATAGGGTGGATCTGTTTGTATCAGAATATTCATTGACACAGTTTGCTTTGCAAATTATATGCAGCATTCTCAACGAGTCACGTGAAGTTGGGCAGGCATAAGAGTTTCTGTTGGAATATATTCACACCTTCAAGCTACAGCTGAAATGGTTGCACGAGAATTTTTAATGAAGAGAAAAGGTTTATTTTATTCATTTACGGTAATGCCCTTTCAGAGCCAGCGAGCATGATGTAATCATTATGTCTTGTGTCCGAGCTTCAAATCAATGGGGTTGGCTTTGTAGCTGATATTTACTGCATGAATGTGGCACATAGCACGAGATCGCAGAGCACTTGTAGTTAAGGGCAAAACAGCTGCATTGAAGCAATCTAGTGAACTGTCAGCGTTAATTAAGGATTGCTAAGTCTTGGGACTTGTTTTTATGATATGGAGTCATTTAGCAAGAATCTTTTTTTTGGTATATTACAAGCCATCCTTCTCATTGATTTCGTTCTCAGACTAGGGCTGTGCCTAGTAATGAGAACACCAAGTAATAGGACTCCAATCAGAAACAATCAGATGCATGATGGAGATGGTGGAGGTGTTGATGAATGACGAAGGATCAAGTTCTCAATTGTAAATAAGGGCCTAAAGAATCTAGAGAGATAATAATTTGGAAGATGGTGTTGCGGAAGGTATTTGTGATCTACTTCTGAGAACCCAGGCGGTGCACTGGCCAAAATCTTTAGGAAGAGGAGATTAGGGTGTCGCCAGAAGATCAACGAGGGGACTGACCTTAATCGAGTGTCATGCGACCCGACCGAAACTATGGGAATGAGTATGCACATTCGGATATACAATATGATTTTATGAAGTCAAGAGCATGGCCGTTAACAGAGTTTGGACCTCAGCAGGACTCGTAGGGACAGAATTTTGCTAGGGTGTGTTGTTGTTCCTTAGAAGCCCTAGGTCAACGTGCTGTTGGGATTAAAGCATCTAATCACGCATGGTAAAGCGTACTCTTTGTAATGTTTCTTACCTTCTTTTAGTATCTTGAAATGAATATCTTTCCATCTGATGGCGCCAAGAGCAAAATTGTTTTCGTGGTTGTTATATCGCCTGCCTGATTGTGTTGCTTGTTGCCTTTAAATTCGTTCCATTTCACTGGTTTATGCTTTGGAATGTTCTATCCTCTTTTATAGCCTATACTCTTAAGAGAATTTTCTAAATGGGCTAACTGGCCAATATTGAGTGATTGTAGTCTAGTTCGATTAGGAAGGAAACATTATACGAGTTTCGTTTGCTTATATGACTCTCTTTAAAAGAATTCTGTGAGGTGGCCTATCTTATAATTGAAGTTACTATATGAAGGTTAAAGCGCTCATATCTCTACCTTTGGTTGAATAAATATGTATATTTCTTTTTAGGGCTCTCCTGCTTTTTGCTAACAAGGTACTATTAATAGTGACATTGTGTTCTAAAACTTGTTTAAGCCTATGTGGGCATTCCTTATTTTGTTTTAATTAGAAAATGGCATTTAGGGTTTCTGCTTTCAGAATGTACATGTTGACTTTTTTACCCAGTTCTACCGAGGGTGAATAACCCTGACCATCTTTTTTTGGGTCCTCTACGTGTTAGAGAATCTACTCCTACTTTCTCTGGTTCCAAAATCTTGTTTGATTAAAGTAAGTGGGAAAACATTGTAAGTTTTAATTGAATGAACATCTCTACAATTTTTATTAAAGGGTTGACGAGTAAGCGTATTAATACGCGGATCGAAAAAATTTGTAGTTAATCCATCGGTATTTGACTTGTGAAACTCATTTCCTGTCTAGATGACAGCTGATTATGTTATGAATATAATTAGGTGGCCTATTATCATTCAGCCTGTTTTGATATTTGCATAGACATTTTCTTGGATTAAGCCCACATGAATCGGGTAAAATTTGCATTTCAGTATACCATTGGCAAAGAGGCTCATAGAACTTCATAGGCCTGACTGCATTGCGTTAACCTTCCTGATGGCACTCATTGTGTTGTTGGTTCTTATTATTCTGTGGCTTGCACTCGTGTGGTAAGGTCTTTTGAGTCTGGGAGCAAGGAAGGAAGAATAAATACCCAAAATAGTCAAAGTAGAAGGAAATCTAGCTGACCTTATAGCAGGAAAACATATTTCACCAAAAATATGGGGACCCTGGGAGTCCAGTCATCACTATTTTTGTAAATGGTTAGTTGATATCTAATGTTTTGGTGGATCTTGGTACTACCATCAATGTCATAATAACAAGATCATTTTTTTTTTTCCTTGACAGGATTACAACCAACCAATATTTTACTCTAGTTAGCATATCAATCTATTGTTGTACCACATGGAGTAATTGATGACATTATGGTTATGATTGAATCTTGGGAGTATCTGATATATTTTATGATCTTACAGCCTAAATATCAGAAGATGGGATATCCAATCATCTTAGGAAGACCCTGGATAGCTACTGTTGTTTCCTACATTACCTGCAGGTCAGGAAAAAAAATGACTATTTCAAATGGGAAAAGTAAAGAATATTTCTCTTTATTCTCATGCCTAACCATATGTGGATGTTTGTGAACGTGTGTGTATAGATGTTTTGGATACTAACAACATGATTCCTACTTATCTAGCCACCATTTCAGTGAAAAATTACATGGAAGAAAAATTACTAAGACAAACCCAATGTTTGATGAAGATGATACTGTGGCTACGGAAACCAAAACTATGGCTACGGAAATGATTGTTTTGAACTCAGAAGAGAACATTACCTCAGTAAGTGAAATTTTTATATAAGATTGTGACGAGACCTATGATTACCATGAAGGCCACACATCTACTTATTTTTATTGTCCTTTAGCTAAGATTGTATCCCTTAACAACATGACTATTTTTCATATGCTACATCCTTATGCTTTTCCCTTGAAATATTTGATTGTTGAGACAAAACTTAATATTTTGAAAGACACTAAAGAAGTAATTATTGAGGTAGGAAAATAATTGACCATTGATACTAACTTAGAAGACAACTAAGAGACTAGGGTCATATACATCTTGAGAAATCATTCGTAGGATTTTACATGGGATTATACTGATATGAAGGGGATTCATCCAAGCATCTACACTCATCATATTTACACTAAGGATGTCAAACTAGTTAGACAGCCACAATGACAGATTAACCCAAAAAAAACTAAGAGACATTGTCAAAAATGAAATAGAGAAACTATTAAGGGTAGGATTCATCTATCTAATATCTGATAGTCAGTGGGTATCGTCATTTTTTATAGTTCCCAAGAAAAATGTTAAGTGGAGAATCTGTATAGATTATAGGGAACTTAATAAATCTACCAAGAAACATTACTTTTCCCTTCCCTTTATAGATCAAGTCTTGGACAATTTGGCAGGTAAGAAATACTTCTCCTTCTTGGATGGGTTTAGCATATATAACCAAATTAGTATATAACCAAATTAGTATATCACATGTTGTTCAAGATAATACCGCCTTCACTTGTCCCTGGGGTACTTTTGTATACAAAGTTCTACCATTTGGACTTTGTAATGCACCTGCCACCTTTTAGAGAGAATTTTTTTAGCTATTTTTTCTAATCTCAATAATGACTGCATTGAAGTTTATATGGATGATTTCACTATCCATGGTTTTACTTTTGAGGAATATTTGAGAAATCTTGAAAAAGTCTTAACCATATGTGAGCAACATCAACTTTCCTTAAGTCATGAAAAATTCTTGAAAATGATTGATCAAGGTGTTATGTTGGGTCATCATATTTCTGCTAAGGGTATCCAAGTTGATCCTAAAAAGATAGAATTCATTACTAAATTGCGCACACCAACAAATCATACAAACATCAAAAGTTTCCTAGGACATGCAGGTTATTACAGACCATTCATAAAAGAATTTAGTAAAATTTTTTGCACCAGTGTTCTCTCTACTAGTAAATTACTATTTTTTAATGGAATCCTCAATGCCAATAAGATTTTAAAGTTATAAAGGAGAAATTGACCACTGCCCCAGTCTTGAGAGGACCCAAATGGGTTCAGCGTTTTCATATACATATTGATGCTTCCAACACTGCAATGGGAGTTTTTTCTTAGACAAAAAGATGATGAAGAGCATATGTATGCCATCTATTTTTTAAGAAAAAACTTGACCCCCATAGAGAGAAACACACCACTACGGAAAAAGGAATACTTAGCTATTTTTTACTCTCTAAAAAAATTTTAGACACTAGATGCATTTGATATATTTTTCTTTCCATTTGGTAGTTTGAATCTTTCAGTAGTTTAGACATGTACTTACTTTCAATAGTTATAGTGAGAACTAGGAAATCGATATTAAAAAAAAAACCCAAAAAAGGAGAACCACCAAAGTACTAAGTTGCATATCTACTTCTCTGCAAATAGCCTTGAACACAACCTTGGTTTATAATGACATCAACATTTGAACAAGTTGATTAAATGATTGGAAGTTCCAACGACCCATCAAAAAACTCAAGCACACATTATATGAATGAAATAATGTATATGCTTGAGTCGGTCTGACCTCGGAGGTCCCCCCAATGTGATTGTCATCGAGCGTTGTACTACATTTTAGTATCTATGTAGTTCTTGTGTGTATGTGATTGAAATAATGTCCCTTAAGCTAGGATGCCCTAGTTTCAGTCACACAAATAATATCGAGCTACAACTACTTTGTCCCAAATGTAAATGTGTGGTATGGAATTCAAAACAAACCCTCTTATGCAATGAAGTATGTAGTCCAAAATGTTATCCTTAATGTATTAGATAGAATATTAGCTCTTGTAGATATATATGCCTCTTGAATGTTTTCCCCTCAATGAGGTCAAATATGACATGTATATATATGATTCATTTGCTTAAGTTTCATTATTAGCTAGTAAAAGGACAAGCAAGGGTGATAAAAGAAGAAAATATAGAAGTAGCATTCAAAAGATTAGAAAAAGAGGTAAAGAGGACACAGGAACCTAGAGGAGATAGTAGCGCTTGGGTGCTCCAGTCCCCAATGGATTGTCTTGTATAGGGTGCTCAAAAGTCTAGACAGTGAAATCAGAGCTGAGTAAGATGTTGGGTAGTGTGTAAAATTGTAAGGTGTCAATTAGAAAGATCAAGTAATAAATATGAAAATGATAAAAGTAAATTACAGAGGTGTCAATAAGTATTTTTCTTTCTTAAGAATCGTGAATATAAATGAAGTATTTAGATGCTAGATGCATGTAGTAAGTGTGTGATGTAGAGACTACATTTTCCCCCACTTTACGTTAGTGACTGTACCTTGAAAAGTCAAATGAAGATTGTACCTAATAGCATGACGAATGAGTGTTGTAGCATGTTGAATGGAATACTACAAGATATGTATCGTGAAATTCTAAGGAGAGGGAAGGATAAGGATCCTAGGGATAACCTTTTCATGCATGGATTGATAATGATGCATGAGTTTAGTTCCTTGGAATGTCATCTTTGCCGAAGCATGCTTGAGATTTCCTTCATGGTTGCTTATGTGCTTTGTCTTCATTGGGATAGGATAAGACCTCACTATTATAAGAGTAGGTGTTTTGAGACATATGTTAGAGATGAAAGTATACTTTTGTCTCTAAGTTCCATCAACTCTGCCTTTTCTATTTTTAAAGTTTATTGCTAAGCACAAGACAGGTAAAAAATAAAGTGCGAACATAGTTTTACACAATAGGGGTATATACAATTAGGGCATTTCTTCTACAATGCTCATCAATGATGGGGGACAACTCTAGACATGGCAATACCATGGTGAGGATCTCAGCCGTCATTTTGGAAGGATTGTTTTGCATTCTGATAGTTCTATTGATTTTCATGAGTCACGACAGAAGCACCTGAAGGTGGCTTTGATGTCAATGTTTTCCCTTTGATTTTGCATCCTCAAATTTGTAATCTATTTGTTTCTACATGATATTGGTTGAAAGACTAGGGAGTTCATGCTATATTAGAAACCTTGGTTAGAATAAATTTGACACGGGAAAATATAGTGATCTACATGTTTTTTCTCCTTTAAACTTGTCTTGTTTCTCATGAAAACATCGCAGACCAAAGAAATTATTCATTGGTTAAGGTTTTCAAAAAGGAAAAAGTGAACAATTGGTGTTACAAGAATGAGGTATGAAATCTCGTTAGGGTTTGTTTGTTTCTCTTCCAGTGAAGAAGTTGTTCAAAATTTGTTCTTAGGTTTTTTTCCCCTGTTCCCAATTAATAAGTTGTTCAAAAATTGGCTCATCTTGTTATTCCAGCTAGGCTTGTAGTTCATTAACTATGGTTAGTAATCAATACGTATATTAGTTCATGGATTTATATTTTGAAGTTTCTTTGGATTAAATAGGTGTTGAAAATTTTGTTAAATTTGTGTCTTTTGGCATGTTTGCTTTATCCACTTTCCATATTTCTTTCCATTGTTTCATATTGTAGCATCTATTTTTTCTGCTGATACTTTTGACAATTTCCATTTCATGAACTTCGGCCTTCTTGGCACCACGTATTTAGTGTCCCTTTCTTTCTCAACCATAATTTCAATGCTTCTATGATATTGTATTCAAATTGGATTTTTTGTGCTTTTGTACTATCATTTCCCTTCCACGACATTTATGTGACATATTTTCCTTATTATCTACCAGTTTCCAAATTTATCAATATTTCCTAGGTTTTATTATATAGATTGAAAATCATGAAAAAATCCCAAGCCCTGTTTGCAGATTTAAAACACCAGAGATTTGGATGTTCTGAGTAGAGAAACACACTAACTGGGAGATTGTGTAGAAACTTATAGGTATATCATAGGTTTTTTTTTATATTCACTTGCATCCCAACCTCTTGATAAAAAACTCTAAGGTCCTCAAGTTCTCTCTCAAACTATGTGTTATTTTTTGTATTAAGGATATGATTATTTGTATACAGAAGAAGTCTTGTCATATAGCTAGCTAAGTTAACACCCCCTCCACCAATTTTGTTTGTTCATTCTTTTAATTTATCCATGTATAGATGAAACAAGATGGGGACAATGGACAACCTTGTTTGACACCTTTGTTGCTTCCAAAGAATTATGACATTCCTTTGCTTATAAGTTTTGATTTTGGCTTGAACTTGTTCCTTAAGTTTGTTTACCGCCGCTCTATATTCATCTACGACTCCAAGTTCCTCCATCCCTCTTCAACATTTCCTTTTAGGTATCATGTGAAATTCTTTCTTGAAGTAAAAAAAGAAACAAAAAACACATTCCCCTTGTTTATTCCATACATTTTCAATCAAATGCTTGAGGATGACACGATGGTCAATTATGGAGTGTTTCATCCTAAAATTTACATGCCCTTTCATTATTTTAACCATTTTTTTTTTTTTTCTTACCGGTTGTATATTCTACCAATCTCCCAAATAATTTTCAATTTATTTATGTTATTATGATAACTTGACATATTATTGATATCTTTTATAAAAAGGAATATCAATATATTAGTTGTCTAATATATCGAGAACCATTCTTACACGATAACATTGAATATACTTTTGATGTACAATGTTAGAACTTCCAAACCCCATTTTGATTAGAGCACGCCTATATCTTATGTCTTACCCTTGTAAGTGTTTTAATACCTTCTTTAATGTCTCATGTATACAAGAGTTCACTTCTTTGTAGATTATATAAAACTTTCTTTATTAAAATTTATCAATTATTTATACATTGTCTTATTTGTCTTTATCTATCCCAAGCAACTTCAAAGTTCTCTTGGTAAATGCCTTGCCATTTCCATTGTGCTCGAAAACTATTTGTGTTTCCCCTCTTATATTTAAATCTTTTGAATATACCTAATGCTTTGTAAATTATGGGTATCACTATATTAATTATTCTCTCCTCCCCCTGAGTGGTTTCCAAGGACTTTCACTTGAAGAAATCGCTTCCCGTGTAAGTACGGGCAAAAAGCTTGGGAAACTCTGAGCAGGAAAAAGTGTAAAAAGTGTAGGAAAAATATATTAAATAGTATGCCGAGACTAAACAATGGTTTTGCAGGGGTTTAGGGGGATTCATTTGTTTCTCCGGACGAATAGTCCAGGCCCCAGGGGGTGAAGTAGCTTAGGGAAACGAGGAAACCTCGAGCGGCGGTCATATTACCGTCCGGCCGCGCCGTCGCCGCCCAACAACAACGTTGTTTTTGTCCCTTATCACGCCTGTAGTTTCGCTATTTAAGCGGCTGCCCTAACCGTAATTTGGCTATCCTGATTTACTTTAACGGTACGGAGGGTTAAAGAGAGGTGGAAGTGATTTGTAAGTGTGGCAGTGTTTTTAAAACTCTGTAAATGTCTCGTCAACCTGAACGGCGAATTGCAGAGTGAGGCTTCGGCTCAGCCCCCTTTGGAGGGTAATCCTGAGGCAGGCGTTTGGCTTCGAGCTGTCTTCGTCTAGGCGATTGAGACCACGGTCACACGTAGGCCGAGGTTTCGGCTGCTAGACTGGTAGATGGAGCACGGCGTGGCTGGACCTGAACCGTTTGTGGAGGCGATGGCGCGGGAAGTGGCGCTAATTTTCTGCAAAAGGTTGGCGGAGCTCTCGCTGCTGCACCTAAACGTTGTGCATTTTGAAATTTCAGGTTCGTAGCTGATTTTTTTACGCTTAATGTTTCTGATTTAGTCATATGAAAATCTACTTCGATTTCTCGGCTTTAGAGGATTAATGACAGATGGAATCTGCTGTGATATGTCTGGAAACATTGGAAATTCTCTTGAACTGAATTTTCGAAGTGATTTCCTAGCTAAACATAAATTGTAGTACGTGGTATTGCTTTTGATAGAGAATAACGGCGTATTTTTTTGTGAATTTTGAAAACCTCTAGTTTTAACTGCTTGTCGCTGAGATTTGTAGTAGGATGTATGATTTTATTGAACCTAAGAAGTCATTTTTAGCTGAAAATTTTGGAAGCATAGAGTTAGCTTAAATTATTGGAAGCTGATATAAGTTTAGATTAGCGAGCTCGGACGCAAAGGTTGCCACGAACACGCCCGTGTATTTGCAAAAGTTTTCAGAAGCTGAGTATGCGGTATCAGTTTGAAGTTCTGCTGTTAGAGCTTCTAACTGTGATTCGCTTACTTTCCATGGCGGTTGGTTTTGAATTAACCGCTTTGAATCGAACGATCGCCCTTGCTTTTTTAGCAAACGATCGTTCTCAATCTATGTGCCGTGCTTAGGGTTTTTGCATGGTTAAAAGTCTTTCCCGCTGTCGTGCTCATTTTGAGACCGGTAAATTTTCAAGTCGCATAAGAGTACATAGGTTTTACGGCAAATATCAGTCCGTAAAAGTGCTAAGTTCATGAGTAGAATAAAGCTATAGGCATGTAATATTTTAAATAATATGTCTTTTACGGTGTTCAGAGGACGGATCCGTTCAGTTTTCTGCTTTTAAGGAGCCTGCATTGTTTGGACAACTTGAAAAAACATGCCGTACGGGCCGTATCAGTGGCTTAGATTACTGTTGATTGACAACCAGTTCTCGTCAACCATTGTACGTTACAAGTTAGAATCTATCGTCGTCCAGTCTTTGGGCTTCCATGTGTGTCAGGCAAAAAGCTGTTAAAAAAGCACATTCAATGAGTGGTTTTAGTTTGGCAATTTTATGTTGTGCCGTTGACTGGGAAGACCAGTGATCGAGACCTGGCAGGCTAATTTTAGTTATTATATACTGTGTCTGTAGGTGTGTTCCACCTGGCGGACTGTTTCCAATTCGGAAATACTGTGGGAATCCCTCGCAAGACGTGTCTGGGATGCACAGGCCAAACAACACTGAAGAACTGCAATCTTGGCGTGATGAATATCATTCGCCTTCACTTGACGGCCTCAAATTTCCGTCACAACAGAGCCAAATACACTTCGATTGAATACGAAGTATCCAGCGATTCAAGCGGCAACGGCACGGAAGCCGCGTGCAGGTGCCTGGCTCTGTCGCCGGAATATTTAGCCGGCGGGTTTTTTGACGGCGCCGTCCGTATCTTCAGCCTGACGAGTACAGAATGTGTTAGGGTTATGAATCCCACCCACGAGAGTCGTCTGGGGCCGTTGTCTAGGGCCATAGCAGGAATTGTTATGTTCGATGACAGAGTTGTTTTCGCGTCATTTGACGGGAGTGTGTTTGTTGGGAGTGTTTTGAGCGGGTACGTCCGGTGCGCGCATGTAGGGCAACGTGGTGAACGACGGCACACTGGTAGACTTCACCGGCTGTGAGAGGTTCTGGGTGGGGTTGTATGCCGGTGTCCCCGGTCATGCCTGTCATATTTGGGACGCTGTGACAGAGCAATTGGTGTTTAATGCGGGAGATATAACAGACCCGGAGGCGTTAAGAGGTTGGCGTCTGTTGACTGAGCAATTCGGAGCGCATTGGCCGCGTTTAGGATTAACAGTGACGGAATTCTTCTGACGGCAACCCGGTTGAAAGTGGCTGTATTCGATTTAGAGACCTACGGAATGTGTCATTCAGTAGGGAGGAAATTGCCGTCGATGAACAAGAGTTTATAGTTGAAACCGTGGAGACAAACAAGAACCGGTTCTTGACGGCGTCAGATAACGGCACCGCAAGAATACGTCGAATTACAGACTTTGAAGACGTTTGCAGCTTTTCCTTTGACGAAGCAGCGGATAATTCTAACTCCACCAGCAGCGGCGGTAGTAACAATAATAACAGGAAGGTTCTATGGGAGTTTGAACACGTGGCAGGCGTTTATTTGTATTGACGGCGTGGTGCAGGCGTGGGATGCTAACAGCGGCATGCGTCTCCACCGCCTGGATGAGCAGATGGGTGAGGTGTTTGATATGGTGGCGGATGATGAGCACGTGGCATGCTGCGCAGTCGACACAGGGATACATCTATGGAGTTTCAGATCTTGACATCCACGCCTTTTAACACCTGGAAGATTCTAATCAAGCATTTTGCTTTCAAAATCATATCAGATTCTTCTACTTATTTCAACTGTGTGCTCTTTAACTAAGCAAGGGGACAGATTCCGGGGTGAAATTAGGCAGGGCGATGGATGCACCTAAAATATCTCAGCGGGTATGGCTGAGAATTTTGTGAAAGCATTTGCAGAAAAATATGGAAAACTAGTTTTAACCCCCCTTAAACTAAATTTTATTTAACAATAAAATCCGAGACAAAAGAAAAGCTATGTTATTAGGCAACGTTGCTCTCTAAAAACAAATTTCTAGCCCTAACGAACATCCACTGAATTTTTTTTGTTTCATTTTCAGTCTGGGTCAGTGGTCACATTTCTTAACTTATTATCGGTCCAGTGTAGTCCCCTCCATTGAAACACATATTCTATGTAAAAAAATATATAGTTGAAATGAATGAAGAACAAATCAGAGATTGATAAAGTGAAACTACTCATTTGAGTGCTATATTTAAGCAATGAAAATAACTCTGGACAGGAATACTTCCCTTTGGAATTTTGCCTTGGGCTAGATAATAATTTTAGCTACACTGAACAAACCCGTATCAGTGAAACTTGTAATATTATCAAGGTGCATATATTTATATATTTTATTACAAAAGTTACATTTTAACCAAATGCAAAATAAGACGAACGCACATCATCCAAATGACATATCAAATACATAATTAAGAATGTATCAGAAAAAAATGTAGCATCAATTCTTTTACTCACGAAAGTATGGTACTTAAAAGCAAATTTAGAGTGCATTAATTGATTGTCGTTTTTGTGATCTTACATTTTTCTTAGCATTCATGTCTATCAGCAGAAATTAGACAATGAAATATTTATATTGACATCTAGTCGGATAGGCCTTTTAAATTTACAATAGAAAAACATAGGGGTATGGTTTAATAAAAGTTTTAGTTGTACAGCGAAAGATTAGGGTATATTTTAAAAAGATTGATATAAAAAGGTGGTGTTATGTAGACATAATTCTTGATAAAATGTTGGGAAATTGTTTAAAAACATGAATATGAAATAAAGGGTTATGTAGACACAATTCTTAATAAAATATTAAGGTATTTTTAAAAAAATATAGATATGAAAGAAGAGGGTTATCCTGAATCATAATGTGGGAGGTTGTTAGAGCCACTTAACAATTATAATTTTATTTTTTTTAAAATACCCTTTTAGAGAGCATGATTTTTTTATTATGCAGATTTTCTTTCAAAAATTTTGAGTATGTAGAGAATGTATTTTTGAGGGATTTAAAATAAGTACTTTTGAATACAAAGGAATTTAAGGCAACCCATTAGTTGAGAATAAAATCACCTTTTATGAGTTGTTTATGTGTCATCATTTTATTGGTTCATTTATTGATGTGACTTACTTTATTGGCTAGTTTTAATTTCATTTTTAACTTTAATTCAAACAATTATTGGTACTTTGTTTCACATAACTACTCACGGTCATTGGGCCATTCGCGGTCATTGGCTCCTTTCCCCTATTATATGTTTTTAGATAATAATAAGTTTGGTTTTCTTTAAAATTAAATATTATATCATGTGAGATAGAGAAAAATGAATATAAAAAAGTGAATTACATAAAAATAACTTAACATTTTTATAATTAATTGAGGCTTGAGGCTTTAAAATTTAAAAAAAAAAAAAAATCAACAAAAGGAAAGTTAAATATGAGAGAGCCATATACATGGTTTGTAATAGGCTATTTTCTATAACAAGTGTAATAGTTACTATATCTATATTTGCATTTTCATTTGAGTTATTTATATGATATTTAATCTAATTCTTTCTTATGAGGCTCATCACTTACAAATAATTTACTTTTGATGTTTCTTATTTCAACTTTAAATTAAGAATAAATAGTAACACATCTAAACTCTATGTGCAATCTTTTCCAATTTTTGCTTTAGAAGTTCCTAATGGATATATGAATATAGGCTTGGATATAGTAGCCTTTAGTAGTAATAGATGATATACACAATCTTTTATACATATGATAAATATTGATGGATAATAGAATATTTGTGCTAAGTTATTTTTCTCATTGAGAAGCATGCAATAAATGTTGAAGAAGTATTTCTTAACAAGCAATGTAAAATTATATTTATTTTCTAAGATATTAATTTTATTTTTCATAGATGTTAACTTATATTTTAATGAGTAAACTGTGTTTCTTAATGTACAGAAGAGCTTTTAACCTTGTACAGAAGAGGTTAATGTGAGTTTCTTTACAACTTCTAGAGTTATATTAATTTTGTAGTTACTTAGTCTTGGATAAGACAAGAGAAGGGATTTTTGAGACAGCTAAAAATTTCTTATATTTTGAGAACAGTATATATATATATATATATATATATATATTGAATGTTTGTAGGATATTTTCAAGATTAAAATTCTTTTTTAATAAAAATAACAGATTTTTAAAAATTAAAACATTATCAATAAATATTTCAAAAAAATTATGTACACTTAAGTCCCTAAAACATTCCATATTTTTGAAACATCACCAAAATTTAAGAGATGCATCACCACAACCACATAAATTTAAAATTTAAAATAAAATTAAGAACGTGTTAGAATTGTAGACTAGACATGATCCCTAAGATATGTTTAGTGGTAACTATCTAAAATTTGTTTGAACACTAAAGTAACCTTTTAAAAGTTCCACACCCAAAAAATGTAGATTAAAAAATCGTAATCCAAGGTGCATTGACGTATAAATTTTGTAGTCTTTCATTGATGGATCAAATGCATAATCCAGCACATGTTTTTAATGAATTCAAGCTAAATTTTACAACAATATCGCTTGTAACTTGGTTTCCAAAGAATGGATTTTAGAATTGTAGGGTATGTAAATTTGATGTCATTTGAAATTTATATGTTAAAAATATTTATAATATTTTTATATTAGGAATTGTATAACGTTGGTTTCAAAATACGAAAAAATAATTTAAAATTTATGAGATTCTATTAAAATATAAATTTTGTACAACTTTCTTTGTTTTTAAAGATAGAAGAATTTATATAGAGAGAATAAATATAGTAATGTATAAGGAATGCATGGAAGTAGTAATAGTTAATAAGAAGTTATCAATTAATAAAATGGTTTAATAGTTAAATATCTATGTGGATAGGCATTTTAAATTTACAATAGAAAACATAGGATTATGGTTTGATAAAAGTCTTTTTTATACAATAAAAAGTTAAGGTATTTTTAGAAAATATTGATATAAAAGAAAGGATTTTGTACATATTTTTTAATAAAATCATGGGATATTTTTTTAAAATATGGATATGAAAGAAGGGGGTTATGTAGACACAATTCTTGATAAAATGTTACGATTTTCTTTAAACATGAATATGAAACAATCTTTAACATTCTTAACATACATGTTTTTAGTTAAGAAGTTTGGTTTTTCCTTAAAATTAGAACTTTAGAACTTTTATCATGTGAGATAATGAAAGATGAGTATAGAAAAGGTGAATTACATAAAAACAACTATAGTTCGTTCTTATTAATAATTTATGCTTTTAAAAAATATATTTTTTAATAAAAAGTGAATTACATAAAAACAGCTATAATATTCTTGTAAATAATTGAGGCTTTAATATTAAAAAAATATTTTTCAACAAAAAGAAAAGTTAAATACAAGAGAGTGAAATACATGGTTTCTAATAGGTTATTGTCTATAGTGTAATAGTTATTGTATTTGTATTTGCATTTGATTTTTTTATGCGATATTTGATGTAATTCTTTCTTATGAGGCTCATGATTTACAAATAATTGGCTTTTGTATTTATTATGATGAATGTTGGATAAATTGATGTTTCTTATTTGAAATTTAAATTAAGAATAATAGTAACACCTAAACTCTATGTTCGCCTTTTTCCATTTTTTGCTTTACAAGTTAGTGTTGGATCCATAAATGGTATACATAATTTTTTATAAATATGATCAATATTGATGGATACAAAAGTATTTGTGTAAGCTATTTTTCCCAATGAAAAGCATGCAATAAATGTTAAGTATTTCTTATATTTTGATCATTATAATGTATTTCTTAATGTAGAAGAGCTTCCAGCTACACCAAAATTTTTAATGTGAGTTTTTGTTACTTCTAGAGTTATATTAATTTTGTAGTTACTTAAGTCTTAGGGAGAACAAGAGAAGGGATCTTTGAGACAACCAAAAAAATCTTATATTTTGGGAACAAATATATATATAGTTTTATTCGATAAAATTTAGGGGTATAAACTATATTTAATGTTTCTAGGATATTTTCAAGATTATAATTCTTTTTTTTTTTAAATAATAACATTTTCAAAAAAATTGGGCACACTTTCCCATAAAACATTCAATATTTTTGAGAGATCACTAAAATATAAGAGATGCATCATTACATAACTTTGAAAATTAATTTAAAATTAAGAACATTTTAGAATTTTAGAATAGACATGGTCCTTGAAGATATGCTTGGTGATAAATATTTAAAGGTTGTTTGAAGAAAGAAAGAATTTACGTTTTTAAAAAACAAAAAATTGCATTTATAACATTAAGGAAAGAATAAAGTAAGCTTTTAAAAAATCCCACACAAAAAAATAGATGATTTTTTTTGTAGAATCCAACAAAACATGTTTTTTTTTTTTTTCAGTTCAAGCCAAAATATAGAACATTATTGTTTGCAATTTGGTTTCTAAAGCATGGATTTTAGAATTATAGTGTGTGAAACTTTCAATTTATTTGTCACTTTGAGTTATTGAATTTCAATAAAATAAGAAAAATATATATATATATATAATATTCACAATATTCCTATATTAGAAAGTGTATAGGATTAGCTTCAAAATATGAAAAATAATTTAAAATTTATTAGATTATACTAAATTGAAGTTGATATATTTTGTACAATTTTTATTGTTCTTAAAGAAGAACTGATATAGAGAGAATAAATATAGTAATATTTAAAGAATGTAGAGAGGTAATAATATATCTAATCAATTTTAAAATATGAAATATGTGTGTGATTATTTGTATATATACATATATATTATCTAAGAAAAAACTATATATAAAGAATATTTATAATATTAGTGGATGTGTAGGTATGGCTGCCATGCCGGTCAACATGGAGGCTTTGGCTAACTTCATAAGGGAGAATTCCCTTCTGGATATGGATCTCCACGGCTCTTCTTACACTTGGTCAAACCGCAGAATGGGCAGGAACCACATACAATGCAGATTGGATAGATCTCTAAGCTCTCTGGACTGGATCTCTCTCTTTCCTGACTTCTACCTCAACTCCCTGCCTAGGGTGGCCTCCGACCACAGCCCTCTTCTATTAAGCGCCAATCACAAAATAAATGCCAAGAACCCTCCCTTCAGGTTTGAGCTAGCCTGGCTTGAAAATAACCAGCTGACCCCCCTTGTTGCAGGTTGGTGGAATATCAATATAGATGGCACTAATATGTTCAGATTTTCCAGCAAACTCAAAGAAATTAAAAAACAACTCAAGATATGGAATTCGAAGGTATTTGGTAACATCAAGACTCGCAAGCGGGAGCTAACTCAGAGACTGGCAAAAAATTTCTGAAGAAATCGAGGCTGTTGGTAGATTGGATCACCTACATCAACAGGAAATCTCTCTTCTAAGTGATTATCATAACACTCTTAAAGAAGAAGAGACCAATTGGAGGCAACGTTCTCGGGCCCTTTGGCTAGAGCAGGGAGATCGTAATACCAAATTTTTCCACATCACTGCTTGTAAGCATAAAGCTAGAGACAAGATCCGGGAGTTGGTGTCGTCGGAAGGGAACTTGCTAACTGCTAAGTCTGATATCTCCAATGAGCTAATATCTTTCTATTCTAATCTCCTCCATGCTGATCTGCCCCCTCCGGAACAATCAATGAATGAAATGCTCCAGCACATTCCGCATCTAGTGTCTCCTGAGATGAATAATAATCTAACCAAGCCTTTTTCTATGGAGGAAATTCATAAGGCAATTTTTGCTATGAAGAGAGACAAAGCTCCGGGTCCTGATGGCTTTCCTGCTGCCTTCTTTCAAGTCTTTTGGGAAATCATCAAGTAGGATCTCTTCCAAGCAGTTAATGAATTTCAAATGAACAACAACCTACTTAAGGAATGGAATACCACCTTTGTGGCTCTCGCCCCAAAAGTGCATAACTCTAAAGATGTGTCCAATTTCCAGCCAATAAGTCTTTGCAACACGTCTTACAAGATTATCACTAAGATGTTGGCCTCCAGACTTAAAACCTCTCATGCCGGACCTCATCTCTCATAATCAGAACGGCTTCATCAAAGGCCGTCTCATCCAAGGAGGTATTATTACTGTTCATGAAGCCATTCACTCGGCCTTTCTTGTGAATTCCCCTGGAATGATCTTAAAACTGGATATGCAAAAATCCTTTGACAGAGTCAGCTGGCCTTTCCTAATTAAAGTTCTGGAAAAAATTTGGCTTCGACAACAAGTGGTGTAGCTGGATTTTCTCGTGTATCTCGACCCCTTGTTTCTCTATACTTATCAATGGTTTTCCTGCGGGTTTCTTCAAAAGTAGCAGAGGTATCAGGCAAGGTGATCCCCTGTCACCTTTCTTGTTTGTTCTAATGGCAGACTCTCTCAGCAGAGCTTTGGAAGCGGCTAAAAAATCAATCCATCATTTCTGGTTGAAAAATCACTTCAAATGTCCTTCGACCACTCATAGTCAGTTTGCTGACGACACCTTGCTGTTGAGTCTAGCCTCTGTTATTGAAGCGCGGGAAATTATGGATATCCTCTCTCTTTATCAATCAGCGTCTCAGCAAACTGTCAACTTCAACAAGAGCAGAATTTCCTTTATAAACACGCCCCCTAGGTCTCAGAGAAAGATTGCTGATATCTTTGGTTGTATTATTGTTGATCTCCCTGCCTCTTATCTTGGCATCCCTCTCTTCCAAGGAAGGCAATCAAAAAAAAAATTATGGAACCCTGTCATTGAAAGGTATCAAAAAAAGCTGGCTGCTTGGAAAGGGGCCCTGCTTAGTCAGGCTGGCAAGCTCCAACTAGTGAAAGCCACTCTTCAAACCCTACCTACTTACTTCATGTCCCTGCTCAAGATTCCCAGTTCTGTAAGGGAGGTTGTGGAAAAGATTCAAAGGAACTTTCTGTGGTCTGGATCTGAAGATAAGAAAAGGATCCATCTGGTGGCTTGGAAAGAGGTTTGTAAGCCAACTTCTCACGGCAGTCTCGGTCTTCGAAAAATGAATGAAATGAATGGTGCCCTTCTGGCCAAACTTGCTTGGGAAGTGGCTAAAGGGGACTCTTGTTGGGCCCATCTGCTCAGAGCTAAATATCTTTCTAATAACGAAGATCTACTCACTTCCATGCCTATTAGAGGTTCTGCCATATGGAACTCTATTAGTAGCTCTCTTCCCATCATTCGTGCTGGTACTAAATGGAAATTTGGGGAATGATCGCCTCATTGATTTCTGGAGAGATTTATGGATTGGAGATGAACCCCTTGATCTTGATCCTTCCTGGAACCCTATTAAGAGAAGCATCATCAATAAACATGGTAGATTAGCTTCGGGCTATTGGAAGATGGTGAACTCCACTCCCACTTGGGATATTATGGAGTGGGATGATATCAACGATCTGCAACGTCACCTGTTGTCTTTGCTCAAAGTGGTTCTATCTTCCATATACATCCCTTCCTCCCATATTGAAGACGAGATTATTTGGCCCCTCTCTCCCCGTCGGGCTGTTTCTCTGTTAAGGCTACTTATCTTTCTTTGCATCATGCTGAACAAGGTCCCCCCTTTCCAAAGTCTGGCCAAATGAGATCACTCCCAAAATTGGTTTTTTCTCTTGGATCTCCTCCAAGAATGCTTTCCTCTCTGGGGAGAATCTAAAAAGAAGGGGTTTCTCTCTCTCCCCACAATATGTGTGTTATGTGCTAATGAAGCAGAGTCCTCTGCTCATCTCTTGATCCATTGCTCTTTCTCGCAAGTTATTTAGCAGTGGCTTTTATCAAGGTTGGGAGTTTGCTGGATCTTCCCAGATTCCATTCAGGATACCCTTTCTCAATGGATCTCTCCTTTCACTCATCTGATTTTGAACTTGACGTGGAAACTCCTCCTCCCGCACGGATTATGGGGCATATGGAAAGAAAGAAACAGAAGAATCTTCAAAGAAAAAAGTCTTGATCCATGTCAGGTGGCTATTCAGATTGCTCTGGCTCTCCAAGAAAATATCAATCTGACCACGTGGACCAAATATCAGCAAAAAAATCCAAATATGTTATTCCCTGGAGTGGCTGAAGATATTATCCATTCAATGTAAAAGTACTCTCACTGATCGTAATTTAGTCTGCTGGACCCCCCCTCCAAGGGGATGGAAAAAAAACTCAACACGGATGGTGCCTCGAAAGGCAATCCTGGTTTGTCTGGAGGAGGTGCCATTCTCCGTTGCTCTTCGGGCTATATTGTTGCTGCCTCTGCCCACAATTTTAATATTGGCTCCAACCATTGGGCGGAAGCTTTGGCAATCCTCAAAGGTCTTGAGATGGCCATCATTTTGGGTAATGATCCTCTCCAAGTTGAAAGTGACTCCCTCAACATCATCAAACTCCTTCAGACGAATGATCTTGGTCATTGGTCGATTAGAAAACATCATTGCTGATATCAGAGTTCTGCAAAGATTTTTCCTTCAAGTTCAGTTCCAGCATATTCTTCGGGAAGGAAATAAAGCGGCCAATCTCCTTGCTAATATTGGTGTCCATATTGAAAATCAGCAAAGGTGGACTGATAAATTCCTGATTGATCTCAGCCAAATCGTTCATAATGATACTCCCCATTGCTGACTGGCGGAGTAAAGGGCTGACTCGGGTCTCGGCTATCTTGATTTTGTCTCATCAAAGGACGGTGGTAATTATGGTGAAGTTAATGGATGGGACTTTTATCGAGGGGCTTTTGATTAAGGTGCTTTGTATTGATGCGAGAAATCCCGCACGAACGGGCATTATCGTCACATTAATCATCTGAAGACGTGGAGAAAGTGCAATGATTTCTCGTCCGACTGCTATCCTGACCTGTTTAAGCTGGTTTCGCCCTCGTTTATTCTGCTTTTCTGTAACTTTCCTAGCGTTCATTCCATGGGGGGTCAACTGAAGCGCCTTGAGCCCGACAATTGCGAGCCGATTAAGAAAGATGAAGAGGTGTGGAATATTTTATTGGAAAATGGTATAGCCACTTTTCTGGAAAAGATGACTGTTTATTCTGCGCTAGTTTCCTATGCGGTCACAGCCTCCTGGTCGAAGGGTCGGGTCCAAATCAACAACACCCGCTTCACCATTTCCACGAATGCCATTGCTGACGCCACCGGTCTTCCTACTACGGGTGATATTTACTACAAACGGTCGCTTCACGCGGAAACTCAAGATTTTAACACCCCTGGTGACAGACCGAAGAAAATATCTTTCTGGTTATACTCGGGATTCCCTGCCTACTCCCTGGGACGGAGTGGCGGAGGTTATTATGCAATATTTCACTATCGACGGCAGATACAGTCTTGAACATTCGGTGCAGTTAGCTCGGGAGGGCGAGGGCATCATCATTCACCAAGGTCTTCTTTACCTGCTTTTCTCTATCGCCACTTCTCACTCTAATTTTCTCCGCTTTCCCCCAAGTTGGGTCGCGCCGCCGCCGCTCCCCTTCTCCTTCTCCTCGCCCCTCCTCCTCCTCCCTCCGCTCCTCTCGGCGTAGGCATCGCCTGCTCCTCTCCTCTACTTCAGACTTTGACGTGGCTATTGTGAGTCCCCCCCGTGCTACCTCCATCCCCCCGACATTCCTTCCTTTCCCACGCCCACTCCCATCTTGTTTTTTTTCTTGGAAGGCGCTGAAGCCAGTGGTCGAGCCTCTTCCCCTGTTTCTAGCCCTGATTACTCTCAAGCCGCTGATCTCTTGGGCTTGGCCAAGCTATACCCCGACTCCCCGGGTTCGGAGCAATGTGATGTCTCTCAACCGGTTAATGATCCCATCTCCCAGGCTGCTGGTTCCAAGGATCTCCTTGACAAAAAAAAATTTGCTGCTGACACTCATCACTCCACTCCCTTGATGGATTCAAATCCTGCTGATTTTGAGTCTACTGATGCTCCTGGTGATCAATGCAGAGCCGACATAGTCTCCTCTATTCTGAGCAAGCTCCAACGTGCTTTCAAAGTGCTGAAAGATTGGGAGGCCTTCACGGAATCCACTAGAAATGCTATTGCGAATGATTGCGCGGAGCTTATCAAGCTGGCTGACCTTATGGCTAACGACTCAGGCTTGCCTAGAGCTAAGAAAGTAGTTTCCGAGCTGAAAAAATCTCTTCTGATGTATATTTTATTTTTCTATTTTTGCTCTTTCTCTCCCTCCTTTTTTGGAATCTACTCGGGTATTTTGACTCTGATTATATTAATGCTAAATCTAGCCTGATGGGCTTGTTTGTATAAGGTTGGGGGACCTTCTAAAACCCTCCCTTTACCCAATATATTCCAAAAAAATATTAGTGGATGTGTGAAAGTGATATTTATATTTAATAGTTTTAAAATTTAAAAAAAATAATTTAAAATTTATGAAATTATATTATGTAGAAGTCGACACATTTAACTAAATCTTTGTTGTCTTAAAAAAAGAAGAATTTATATACAAAAAAAATATTCATAGTAAATGGCCAATGAGCTCATTGTGCAATGGTTGGTTCATTCGGTAGTTTCCTAGCCCACCAAGGTCGACTCTCACTCAGGCATGGGGGATTTGGGACCCCCAGTTGTGTCCCAAACGGTTATCGCCCCGGTATTTAAAAAGTGAAACCATTGGGAAAGGGACCTGTCAACCTTGTTAACCAATCAAAAAAAATATTTATAGTAAAAAATAATAATAATATAATAACATTAAAGGGCATGTAATAGTAATATACCTAGTTAATTATTTAGAATTTAGTAGATAATTATGGGAAAATAACTTAGAACATCCTGGATTCATATGATATAGGTTAATGGCTCTAAGTATAGAGGAATTCAAATAAGGAAATAGGAACGTAGATCAAGGTGTATGGAAGTCTGGGATGGAAGGATGAAAGTGTGTGATGTTGCATGTGCAAGTTAATAAACCAAAAATTTTAAGTAGGTTTCTTATGTTTGTGAATAAAAAGAATTAAACAAGCATGCAATTAAATTAAGGAACCATAATTATATTATAATTTTCTTTTTAATAAGTATTAAAAGTGAGAGAAAATGAATAATATTGAATTGATAATTAATACATATCATAAATGTTTATTTATACACGACTAGAGGAAGTGTGGAAGCCCAATAGATAAGGCAAACTCGACGATCGTGGAATGTGGAAAGTCACAAAAGAAAATGGAATACTCCATCATTCCCCCCTTATTTCATTGTTTTTACAAAAATAAACTATGAAACATCATCATCTTCGTCTTCTGATTTCGGTACATATACTGAGTCATCTTGTTGAGTCACAAAAGTCCTTTCTGCTTCTTGTGGAAAGAATGTTGTCTAGATTTCTTTAAATCACTATGAATAGATGTGCTCTCATTTCCTAAGTTACAGATAAAGAGGTGGGATCGGTATGCTCGTGTAGTGCGACACATACGCTCCTATGGGTGTTTTATTGCATGTTCATCATATGTATCATAGCCTTCTTTGAGCTTGAAATGACTCTTTTCCATCTGGTACCGTACGTCGAACAAGACTCAATCATGCAATATTTTATGCACCATGTCCTCAAATCTATAATTTTTGGAGACTGTTAATAACTCAGAGTAGAAATCGATGCTCTCTTAGGCTTGACATCGGTCTCTCAAAGGTTACACGTCCCTATGGTTTCTTGTATTATTGCTAGCATCTTCAAGAACGATTGTCATGTGCTGGAAAGCTTTCGAGGAAATGAAACATTTGATGTGATGGGTTGGCGATGGATTTCATTATGGAATTTCTTTCAATTATCATAACATTTGGTGGTCACTAGTTTTTTCTTCAAAATAGTCTACCTTTTGCGAAACTTCTTGATATCAAGGCTTTGAGGTTGGCTCGGAAAGGCATTTCTACTATTAGAGATTTGGTTTCTAGTAGGGACTAGCTTTCGTGGCCAAATCTTAAACAGAAATTCCAAACAGCCAATTTTGATATGCCCTTTGCCCTGAAAATTTAGTCTCTCATGCCAGATGTCATGTTACACAAACTTGGGCGTTAACTACCTATTGCCTGGTGGAAGGATTGGAGATGGAATGTGGATATTCCCTTGATGAATTATAATTCTAGGGTTATTTATTTTCTCCCGCTCTTGACAAGCTTAATTCTAGATGGAATCTGCATTCCTCTGCCACCACCTGGCTTCACCACCTCATCGTGTTTGGAATCCCTTGTTCGACCCTAAGTTGAACTTCTTTCTTTAGTGCCTCATTTACCAAGGCCTTCCACTGGGGGAATGGTTAAGACACATTGGCATTCCAAACCCCAAATGCCTTTGTTGTGGTCGTCCTGAATCCTTCAAGCATGTTTTTTATGGTTTTTCCCCATGCTCAAAGTGCTTGGCACTAGATGCGCTCCCTTTTTCAGCTTTACCATCCTGAGTTTTTTTATTGGAAGATTATTTTTTTGGGACTATGTTAACTGACCTACTTACATTGCTTATATTTGTAACTTTTTTTGTTCTTTTATTCTCTTATAGCTCTAGAAGAATAGGAATAATGCCTTATTTTAGCACTGTGAGCTCGCTTTTGAGATTTCTATTAATAAAAAGGTGGTAATTTTGTCTTCTATGTGTATGCAGATCCAGGACAAAGCTTAGAAAGTGGCTCTGGAGTTTACTCACCTTTATCAGTTTCTTGATCACTGGGATAGCGCATCGTGCACCATGAGTCAGGTCCACCCGATGATGATTAGTTTTCCTCCACCTCCTGCTTTGTCACCCAGATGTCGTGGTTGCTCACGCAACCACTCTAGGAGTGATTGGATTTCTCCTCCATTGGCTCGCCCCGGCCCTTCCTCTTCCAAGCCTAGTTGGAGACCTCCTGCGCGAGGTAAATTTTTTGTCAGTTCTTCAAACTAGGGGTCTCCTCCTAGGGGAGCTTCTCAGTTTGGCAGGTCACCTCTACCTGGTTGGGGGATCATGGTACCCTTCAATGTTCAGTTGTCAGATCAGGACAGATGGATGATCAACCCCCAAGCTGACGAGCCTCGCACACTTAGCTTGTTTCTACCGAGAGATGATCCACCTTGTAACTCCCAATTTTACACACGAATACAACAATAAAAATACCAGAATATTTTTTTTACTCACATTGTAGTTCACACGACACTACATGGAATCACTTATGAAATGCACAACACATGATCTGCTTACACGAACACTAACCCACATGGGCAACATGAAAACACATGACACACATCAAGGCCACCCCTTTTTTAAATGACAGGACACAAAATAATGATTCAACTACATTATGAATCCCGTATAGGCACCATCCATGCCAACACTTCCTGGTTTACATTTTTATTACATTCACATTTCGTTATTGACCTTATTTGCTTGGAAATCACTTATCAATTATTTTATAACTATACTACATTATCTTTATTTTATTTAACATTTCACTTGTAGTAATCCCATCTAATTTTTCTTATATCCCTCATCACACCAGAATGTTGTATCCTAGTTGTTGATATGAAAATATGTACATAAATGATCTTTTTAGTGTTTGGTCCAAGGATTCATTTTCTAAGATGCATTTTCGATTGGATTTTCCATTTATCTTAGTTGCAATAAGGTAGGTTCTCATGAACCAAAGGAATTTTATTAATTTAAGAGTAGATAGATTACGTGTTCTTTCATATTAGAATTTAAGTTATAACGTTAGTCTATTTTGTCTTATGTTATTACAACTAACCAAGTGTTCCATCTACTTCACTTAATTTCTTAGTCAACAAGGTACTAACGGTTATGATTTCACACTCCACTAGGTTTGAATTCCTGAAAAATTAAGCATTAGATGTGTTATAAAGAGATATTCAATTATAAAATTTACACCCCTTACTAAGGTCACGAATAGAGTTATTGTACACCCTTATCTCCAAAATCATCTTTTAATTCTAGGTACATTCGATACATCTTGTCAAACTAGATCTCTTGTTTGAGTGGGGTTTAAGGGATTCACCTTAGTATTCTCATGTATGTATCTAAAACATAGGGCCCACTCGAATTGTTAACATTCAACTTAAAATGATTTTGTAACACTCATTATCAAGACTACATAGAAAAACACAGGATAATTTTTTTTTGACTTTCTTGACACATAACACAACACAACATGCCATCACCAAGGTTACAACTAACTCTATGAACAACTTGATACAAGGATGACCATGAAGGCAGTACGGAAATGATCACACCCATCAAGGACAATTCACTCTTCTCTTTGACAAGACACCACAAAAGACCAACCACAATACATAGTTACATCTCAGGACATCCCACTGTGAAAATATTCTTAAGGTTATTTATTCACTAACAGTCTTTCAAGACCTGACTTTGGGGTCTAGAAGGTTCATGTTATGATTCTTACAATTCTTCTTATAGGGTTAGGTTTCTTTTCTTTTATACTATTAAGGTCTATCCTAGGATCATCTCTAATATGAAAATTACTTGTTTAATTCGTTTACAAAACTAGGAGGTAATCGATTCCACCAGACTCTCTATCCGAACCCACACTACTGAAACTTGTTTCATACTTCCTTTGCATAAGGAAGCAAGCATAAATTCAAAAGAAGTGGAGTATTGTTTAGGTTCAGAACCATAATCTTCTTTGTTCAAGGATTAACATTTTATCATAACTTAGAAAAGGATTACAAGGTACTATGGTAACGGTTAGAGAGAGAAGATCAATTTATTTCATTATGGTCTATTTAGTTATTAACCAGTCTTTTAGAGAAATTTAATGGATAACCTGGATTTGGGTAACGGCTTAATTTATCAATCGTCTTGATTAATTTTGATAATGGACACACATGGGGTTCCTAAAATGGAAGCACAAGACTTAAGGTTTCACAAAAGGAGAATAAAGTTTAATTCATAGTTAAGGTTAACGAGGGTAGGTTTCTTTACACTGGTAGAAAACTCATTTCTTTCCAAATTAAGATTCTTAAATTTCTCAACAATAACTCAATTTCATTGTTATTTCATTTATTGATTTATCTATGAATTCATTTTTTTTATTTATTTTAACTTTAGAAAAGGATTGCCACCTTACTAAAATATACAAAGAATTGCACTGATGTCAAGACCATGGAGGGTTATTAAAACATGAAAGTTATGACTCGAAAGAAGAACTACCATTTCTAAATGGGAGAATAAAACACGGTTATAACATTTCTATTCAACATGGCACAAAGAACCAAAGGTGTCAAAATATTTTATTGAACTTTGGCTGAGAACAAGAAGGTAACAAAAAAAGGGTCAAGCCATGCTACAACATTTTCATGACTGATAAATAATATCATAAAGAAAATACTCATAACAAGGTGAAGATTGAATATTAATTCTCACAATAATAATTACAAGTTTTTTTAATTCTACAAAAGAAAAGACAACTTTATTTCACAAATACCGAAAATCCAAGGCAAGAGGCCTTCCAAACTCCATTACAAGCACCATTACAAGATTACAACACATTAGACATTTTACAAGGAACTTCATAAATCCACCCAATGAAACCTTTACAACTCCTTCCTTTTTCTACTCGCATAATCGATCTGCACAAGTATTAACTCGAGTCAGTTCGCGAGAACTGAGCATGTTGAGACTACACATTGAAACAGTAAGCTAACATTTAACAATATCATGAAAGGAATGTTCTAATTCTAGAATGGATCAAGCACAACCCACTAATCCAAAAATTCTTCACACGAGAAAGAGATTTATACCAGCCAACAAGGAGGAAGCCAAAAATACTAGTAAGAACAATATCTCATTAATCAAGGAAAGACCTTATGGGTTAGGAACAAGAAGGTCAAGAGTATTGAGATTTCAATCATGTAATCCTATGGATTTCGTGATTGAAAATCCAATACTCAATCCATCCATCTAAAGAGGTCCAAGAGAAGACAAAGCATACTAGTTACAATCATAGGCGCAAAACAAAACAAAGTTATTCAATCCTTCCAGGAGGGAGGTTTCATAGCATAATGGGATTCGTAACCCCAAAAGAAACAATCCATAGTTAAATATGGAGTTTCAACAACTTAACCACGAAGTATTATTTATACTTTACTCATCATTTGATCCTTTACAAATAATCAAATCCAAGAAGCTTTCCTAATGAAAGCAGGGGTCAGAACGTAGCCTTTAGCCTATATGAAAAGGCCATATAACTATTTTTAAAAGGTTATGCAACGCCTCAGAAGGTTCGCATCCATAGAATTTAATATTTCTTTTAGGACAAGGTAATACCTCCAGATAGCTCGAGTCGCTTACTCCTTCACACAAGTATAACGAGTTGATTGAGCTCTTATTATGCTATTAAACGAACTAAGGGACACTAACCAGAAAGCCTTGCCTACATATTTCCCTTTATACAAAAGAAGATAAGGCATACATATATGAAAGCTCATCGTACACCCAAAATATCAGGTTAAGTAATTACTACCCGTGATTAACTTGAAAAGTAACTAGGCAGACATCTGGGTATGGCTCGATTTATAAATTACACATTCATTTAAATGCTAAAAGGTTATCGACCAGGCTTAGTCAACAGCCGTAGTCGAAGGTTTGTTTAGTGATCACACAACCCCCAAGCAACGTATCAGACCATACTCAACCAAGGATGACAGTTACAAATCCAACTTAGTTTATTTTAATTGCTTATGCCTCTCATAATTAATTCTTAGCAGTATTATCCTGAGTAGAGGTAATATATCATTGAGAGTATAAATTGTCGAATTACTTGCACCTTAAATTGCATATGGAGAGGGAAAGGAAAATCATGATACCCAAAATGGCATACACATTTTATCCTCCAGATTCCCAATCCTACTTTTATAAAAAAATGCATTCATTCCAAAAGTCCATTTGAACCCGTAAAAGAACCAGAAGTTCTGTGGAATATTATTCCTAGTCACCCCAATAAGATATGGGTATTCAAATAAATGGAAACCATGGAATCCTAGAAGGAGGGTTTAATTTATCCAACCAAAATAACATCACACAACTTTTACCATTATACAGTAGGCTATCGAAATGCACAAACAAAACCAATTTACAAATCCCTAGATTTGCAAACCAAGTGATAGATATACACAAGGCATCATCCACAAAACCTGGAAAATATTTTATTGCTATCAAATGAAATATCATAGAAAATAGAGATTTCCCAAGCATGAATAAACTATTAGTTCACTATTTCTAGAAAAATCCAAAGAGCTATAAATTTATATTACATTTATGTCTCCTTGCGTCCAAGAAAAAAAATCAGTATTCAGCACAGCTATGCAATCATACCATCAAAATCCCATTACCAGTTTTCCCTAAGGGGCAGTGAGTGCAAGAATTTTCCAGCCGTAAAACATTGCTCACAGCCAACCAAAAATAACAGAGTAAAAACAAAAGTAGTTTTCCCCTTTGCAAGCCAAATCATCCAAAGAAAACCAACGATTTAGCAAAAGGAAAGACAAAGGAATAACCAACACACTCAAGGAAGTCAATAAATAAATCCCAAAATCCTTTTCCAGGCACCATTTCAAGTAGAAGACACATTTATATCATGAAATTGTAAAAATAGGTAGCAAATTTCAGAGTCTAGATTCAACATGCCTGATTTGGTCATCTTGTACGCTTCCATTCGATGGTACACCCTACATGGCAAAGCCACATAGTTCACACCATAAGGGTGGGCTTATCCATTTTCTCTCCATGTTTTTGAAGGGCATCCAAGCTTGCTTCTAGTCTACAAATCCCCTCACCAAACATCCAAAAAATGGTATCCAGAGGCTTCAAACTACCAGTCCAAAGGTGCATGCTGGCCTCAACAATGCCAATAACCCAAACAATGTCTCCAAAGACCCACCTTGCATACTAGAAAAGAATGGCCAGTAAATACTAAATCCAGACATTCAACTGCATGAATACCATAAAGTGAACAGAGAACCAACAGCCAGATAAGGCATGTTTTGAATAACAATCAATTTGCAAAGCTGACCCAAGGAAAAAGCTAGCATGGCCAACAACAAAAGGAAGAGTAGGTGTTTTTTCATTTACCAGTTGCAAGTGGCATTAATTCACATGGAAGAAAATAAAACCATCACCAGAAAAATCTGTCCTTCAGCATGTGAAGCCACATAAGGCTACACTATTCACATGGTGAGCAGATTTCAGAGGAGTATGCAAGACTACAAGGAGTCAGAAAAAATTAAAAAAACTCATAAACGAATACATTTATTAACAGCTTAGTAAATGTAATGGTTGGTGGGTGTCCCCCCCCCCGCTTTTGATTTCAAGCATTGAAAATATTTAACCCAAGGTTGAATTCGTACAACCACCCTAGATGGAAAGCTAGAAAATATTCAAATCAACAAATCTTTGCATACACACAAAACCATAGGTTAACAATCAGGGAAAGAAGGACTATGCTCAGCCCAATAACCCCTTCATTGGTGAGATGGCCATCTATGACAACAGGGCAAAGGGATGACCATAAGATAAAGTGGTGAGAGGTGGTTAGGTGGATGAGGATCAAGAAACATTTGGCAACAAAACATAATAATCGACTTCTAAAAATTTGCCACATCACACAATTATAAAATATCCCCTACGCATTCATACGAAAGAAAATAGAGGAAGATAAGGAATAACCCAATCATATTGACTAACGATCAACCAATAGAGATTAAATTGCGATGACGGGCACACTTGAGAATAGCATAAACGTAATTTTTTTTATATTCAAGGATTAAGATGTCAATACGATAAGTAGGCTTAAAGGATCGAGAGGGGAGAAACTACTGGGCAAGATAACGTTCGAAGGTGAAAATGGAGCACCCATGACCGACCATGACAACAAGGTGGTAACCATTCTCCATCACACCGAACGAGGCATTACATTCTCCTCCCCTTAAGAAAATGCATACAACAAAATGACAAAGAGATAATTTATATTCATACTGATTATAAATGATAACAAGGTAAAATAATAATAATAATAGTATAAAATATTGGCCAATCGAAAAAACTTAATGATATCATTATTATCATTATTTTGTTTCTAAAGCACGGCCACGGGGTATATATATATATATATGGTAGATAATTTTACAACTTAAAATAGTTATAATAATGATATTAATAATGACAGACAATCAAGTTATGTCATTATCTAAGAACATGATTTTCCTTTAATATGAAGATCATAAAGCATAGTTACAGAGGCCTACAGTAGGAATTTCATTGTTGCACGACATTTAGTTATTTTTGATACATTCGTAGAGGGAGAAAGCATGAACTATAACACAACACTGTGACCAAGGATGAAGTCAACAAAAAATCAAAAGGATACAAGTAACATACATTCAATGCTTAACAAAAACAACAAGAGATTAGTCAATTTACCAAATGAGGAACATGTACATTCTCCATCCCGTTAAGAAAGCATCATCACAACGATGACTGACATAACATAGAGGCTCAAAGAAAGAGGTACTAGCAACAACCTTGAACAAATGAGGGTGAAGGTTTTCACTCTATAGTTAACATTAGATCTTATAGCATAGGGTCAACGGGGAAATCAACGCCTTGGGATCACATTTGGTCAGAAATTTTAACAAACCCAGCTAACATGAGTAACACATATATCATAACACCACAACCAAAACATCATAACAAATTCTCATACCTCTTGAAGCATCAGTCACACACACACATTAATCATAGCACCTTCGCAAGGTACATATACAGGGTATATCACATACATTACAGTCACAGTTACAACATATCACAATCAACACATGCTACACCCAAAGTGTAATCACCATATGATAGGGATCATGTACTCTCCATATGTCCCAATTTTACGACATTACTCATTACATATCACATGAATTACAATAATGACGAGGACAAACACAACATACAGTCAACTACCATATAACATGGAAGTACACATATTTTTACACAAATGGTAATGACATCCTTAAGAAATCCAGTTACCTACAACCAACCTAGATACACAACATATCAGCACACCCACACATCATGAATGCCAAAAGGATCCAACAATCTGGAATTAACAATCACATTTCTTCCGCACACACAACAAAATAGTGTTTCACACTCAAATTCACGTAGGATTCCTGGAAAGGAAAGAGAATAAACACTCTCATTTTTAACATGTTAACATGTCATCAACTATGCACTAAGTGACATACACAACATGTGCACTGACAATATAACAATTATGACATAGTTCACATCATGCTTAAATCACATTACTCTTCCAATATCAACCACCACCATGCAACACCATCACCATCATGTAGCACCATCATGTAATATCATCACAACTCCAAACTGGCCCAGAGGTTCGAGGGCATGAACCTTCACTCTGATACCAAGTGTAACTGAAGCAGGGGTTATGAGCTTGAACCTAAACTTTATTTGTTCTTTTTCTTTTGCTTAAAGGTTTACCATTCACAAGGCTTGTCTTCATACACTTGAGAGCTAAAAATTTCTAGAACTGATTTATACCACCCCTACCTGAGGATCTCCATGCACATATTTGCAATAGCATTAGATACAATAAGGAAAGCATTCCTTTTAAAAAAAAAATCCTTTCTTCCACTCTACCAAGTTGTCTTACAAGTTTCTCAAGACAAAGCTCCTTGCTCTAACCATGGTTTCACATTTCACAAGGTACCCAAATGGTTCTCAGGATTTCAGTAGTTTCCATTAGAGTTTTTTAAACAATCTCCTAAAGTTTCATGGCTTAAATTTTTGTCTAGCTCCCTCTATCTCATTTTCTAATTTCTTGCTCTTTGGAGAAACTAACTCATTTGGGACAGTCTTAAATCCTTCATAACTTTTTCATACATATCCAATCGACCTCATACTGAAATTTTTGGATTCGTATTTCCAAGGAGCTTCTGCTGTAAAAATTTTTATCTCTTTATGACACTTCCATAAAAAGTTATGAACATTGTCCTAAAACTAGGTTTGCATATTCTCCATAGTCCATACTAAGTTTTGCTTATAAAATTCCCAACTTGAAGTTTCTCAGTGAACCAAGATCATTTTAAGACCCCATAGATACTTTTTTAAAAAATTCTTGCTATCCCAAATTCGTCCCCCAGCAAATTTAGTCAAGACAACTCCTACACATAAGGAAATTATGAAGGAAACGACTCAGACCCGCGAGCTCACATTCCAGGATGACAAACAGGTTATAGGTGGGCTCGAAAATGAAGGAGTAGAGATAGCAGAGAGAGAACGTGTCCTAGCAGTGCTTCTCCAAAGATGAATCCAAAAAGGGAATCCCAAATGAGTACCAGGCTACTGCATGGCCTTGGTAGGTGAAAAATAGAGAAACGTCTTCGAACCTTTAATACAGGATCTTCTTACCTCAACAACCAGACCAGATTTGATCACTTTCATCATTTCCTCTTCCTTCAAGGTGCCGAACCAAGGATCGATGCAGTAAAGATGGATTTAGGGGCAGATTTTATTAGAATCATTAACAACAATGGTTGAGTTCTGACCTGCTTTTCTCGCTTCTCTCTCTCTCTTCTCTCTGATCGAATCTATAAATACAGGGGTAGGACTTATTGTAAAAGGTTGTTCATTCTTCTTCTCTACCTCCCCCTTCTTTTCTTCCCCAGGGTCAAAATGGAGTTTGAATCTCCTCCCCTGCTCTGTAAAATGGCATTTTTTGCCTCTTGCTCATGTATGATGCTCTGTGCAAATTTATGAAGCAATAAAAATCATTTTTGTGATGCATTTGTCCATCCTTTGCTTGTTTTCATTGCATACTCTCACCTCTCATCATTCTGGAGTATTATGTGCATGTTTTGGACATTTCATTTACAGATTTGGGAGCTATGTTCGTGGGGATTGAAGTGGGTGTTCTATGTGAAATATATCTCTGGTCTATGGTGCATCTTGTCCACCCTCTCCTCTGCTCACCTCTCTCCACTTTAGGTAGCTGAGACTATGACCAACACTTCCCTTTTCTTGGTGCTATCACCTCGTTAGTGTAGGATTTCCCTCTTTATGCACTTTCTCTCTCAATGTCTCCTTTCCATTGTTAGGATAGGTGTAGTTAGACATCATTTCTGCATTTTATGATTCTACACTAACAGTTTTGGCACGTCAGGTGGGACAGGTCTAAAGTACCTTACCACTTCACTTCATCAGGTTCGATATGCTCTTGGTGAAGATTTCAGCCTTTAGAGGCACATTCAAAGCACATCTGGCGACTCCATCTGTTCAAAAACCCATTCTCTGAGTTGCAGACCCTTTCAATTCATTTCCATTCATTTCATCCATTTTCTTCTTCCATCTCTTTCATTTTCTCCCATTCCATGAGGTTGTGCAATCATGACTTCATTCCCTTCATGGAACTCACACTTACAACAATACAATCCACCTCCAATGTATTTCCCAACTCCTTCAGATCAACATTATAATCAGATTCCAGACCATTATGTTTACCCATATGAGCAATGTCAAAACTATTTTGACTATGAAGCTTATCAAGGACAAGGGGATGCATATGATGGCGATAATTATGCAGAGGATGCTAGTCTACTGGAGAAGATTCAAAAAATGAAGGCTAGCATGGTTAAATCAAGGGCAACAACTCAAATGATGGATTTCAGAATTGGTTGCAGGGCACCTTGTCCATGGGAAGGGCCTTTCCAAGACACTACAACCCTCAGGATAAGCTGGACTTCATGATTGGAATGTTTCCCCAACTCACACAATGGGTTGAGGAGATCGGGGCTTATGAGTTGGAGTCAAGACAACCTTGTCAATGTGTAAGTCAATCACCAACTCTCTGTCTTTCATTTTCTCTCCCTCAATCTTTATCATTTAGCAAACGCAAGATTCAAGCCCCTCACTTATTGCCCCAAGTGTTGATTTCATTTCTCCATTCCCTAGTCTTCCACCTCATCCCAGTTCTTCTATCATTTTCCCTTCCAAACAGTCATTCCCTCCAAACAAACAAGAAGTTATGCCTCCCTTCCCACCACAAAACAATTACAAATATGGTTGAACCCCAACTTGCCACTCCTCTTACTTTCCCAAGTCCATGTTGGGAAGAGAATCAAGAATCCAGTCAAGGAGAACAGCAAGAAGAGGATCCAAACAGAAAAGAAATGACAAAAAAATATGAAGAGTTGGGCTACCAAATTGGGGTTTAAAAAGATCCCATTGATGGTCAAGCCAATAGAGGAGGTCAAGATGTAAGACTCAATGGTGGTTAGGACTGATTTTTTTACAGTAGAAGAAGAACAAGGAAAGGAAGAATATTAGTTATCAAGTTGCTCAGAGTGTAGTGTCTACAATGGCACTTTGTTTGAGAGAAATGCTGATCCAATTCAAGTTTCACAATCAGCCAAGGAAGAAGGAGAACAATCAGCTCAAAGTCTCATTGGGAAGGAGCAAATGGATGAGACCAAATCATATTTTGTAACAACAAAAGAAGAAGGCATCATTGATAATTTCTTGCTTTCATTCAAAGGGCCTGTTTTGGTTGATGAATCCATCATGGAGGAAAATTCTAAAGAAGACATGGTTGTCCCAAATAGTCCTCTAGAGCAGATGTTTGAAGAGTTTTCTTTGACAAGCTTCATGCTAGAGGAAGAAGTTATCCAAGGGCAAGATGGTCTTCAAACAACAGAGGAAGGAGAAGTTGCTCCAAATCCAAAATAAGAGGAACACTTAACAGCTATGGAGGAGAACATTCATTTGCAATAGTATGCACCTTATAACAGCCTTTTGGGATCAAGTTTGGAAAATTCAGATCTTCCATGTTCTTCTCAGGAGGAGGAAGGAAACAGCGAAGACCCCCCATCTCTCCCACACCATCCACCCCAAGAAGGTCCGCAGGAAGACTCCATTTCTAGAGTTGAATTTCAGAGAAATGGGCACATCCAAAGGATCAGACCATGCCCAATCAGGTACTTGGCTTCATTAGAGCCAAAGGAGAAACCAAAACCAGTCATACCTACTTCAGGGCATGAGGATGAGCATGAAAGTACCAAGGGTCACCATCAATACCTCCAAGAGTCCAATGCAGGTCAGTTTGAGGAGGTATTTTCCATTAATGTTGATACCTTGATGATTTTGGTTGAGGAATGGCTTATTGTCAGTTTTTCACTCATACAGGTAGCTATATTTAGCATCAAATCATTTGCATGGTTTCCCCTCTTGAGAAAGGGAAGCTACTTCTCCCTGCTTGTAGCAGGATTTGTTTAGCATTCTTTCTCTTTGGTTGGTGTAGGAGTGGGAGTAGATTTTGTTTCCAGTAGAAGAAGTGCTTATGCACACTCTGCATGTCTCATTTGAGGCATGTATGATTTGGTCTTTGTATATAGGTTTTGTCTGTTTTGCTCCAAGGGTGCATAAGACCATGCTCTTCAATATTCATGGCAAGAAGACTCATAACGGTCTATAAAGTTGCTAGCTCCAAAAGGGAACAAATCCAGAGCAACTTAAGCCGTTTTGAAATATTCCATTTCAAGGACATATGAAAGCCCTGGATTTGAAACAATTTTCTACTCTCAGAAATTCCATTTCCAAGATTTCCTTATGAAAATTGAGGGTGCCGATGCGCAGGTGGATTCAGAATCAAGCAGAGGTCAGCAAAGTGCAGAGAGTTCGGGAGTCCATTTTATAAGAAGGATCAATTTCAGGCCATCATTCTTGACTCCATGCCCAATGGATGCTCCAAGGCCACTGGTCTCTTCATCTAGCAGGAAGATGTCCCCGTGAGTCGCCAAATTGTTATCCAAAATTCACCCCCCAAAAAATTTGGTCAAGACAACTCCTACACATAAGGAAATTATGAAGGAAACAACTCAGACCCGCGAGCTCACATTCCAGGATGAAAAATAGGTTACAGGTGGGCTCAAAAATGAAGGAGAAGAGAGAGCCACATGTCCTAGCGGCACTTATCCAAAGATGAATCCAAAAAGAGAAGCCCAAATGAGCGTCAGGCTACCATGTGTCCCTGGTAGGTGAAAAATGGAGAAACATCTTCAGACCTTTAATGCAGGATCTTCTTACCTCAACAACCAAATCAGATTTGATCTGTTTCGTTGTTTCCTCTTCCTTCAAGGCGCAAAACCAAGGACTGATGCAGTAAAGATGGATTTGGGGGCATATTTTATCAAAAGCATTAACAACAGTTGTTGAGTTCCGACCTTCTTTTCCCACTTCTCTCTCATTTTTATTACATTCACATTTCGTTATTGACCTTATTGGCTTGGAAATCACTTATCAATTATTTTATAACTAGACTACATTATCTTTAGTTTATTTAACATTTCACTTATAGTAATCCCATCTAATTTTTCTTGTTTCCCTCATCACACCAGAATGTTGTATCCTAGTTGTTGGTATGAACATATGTACATACATGATATTTTTAGTGTTTTCTCCAAGGATTCATTTTCTAAGTTGCATTTTCGATTGAATTTTCCATTTATCTTAGTTGCAACAAGGGAGGTTCTCATGAAGCAAAGGAAGTTTATTGATTTAAGAGTAGATAGATTACGCGTTCTTTCATATTAGCATTTAAGTTCTAAGGTTAGTCTATTTTGTCTTATGTTATTACGACTAACCATGTGTTCCATCTACTTCACTTAATTTCTTAGTCATCAAGGTACTAATGGTTATGATTTCACACTCCACTAGGTTTGGATTCCTGAACAATTAAGGCATTAGATGTGTGTTATAAAGAGATATTTAAGTTTATAAGTTTTACACACCTTACAAAAGTCACGACTAGAGTTAATGTAAACCCTTATCTCCAACATCATCTTGTATCTCTAGGTAGATTCGATAATTCTTTTCAAGCTGACACTCTTCTTTGAGAGGGGTTAAAGGGATTCACACTTAATATTCTCATGTAGGTATCTAAAACATAGGGCCCGCTTTGAATCATTTACATTCATCTTAAAATGATTTCACTTAATTTGATTTAATTAGTGTGTTGAAATTTTGTTGAGCAACCCATTTATTAATAAGGACATTTGTATGCTTGTGAGCCTACTAGCTCTTGTCCTAGGGAATTGCCTCAAGAACATGATCACCTAGTTTCATCAACTGTACATTCATTACAATTAAGATAAAAGTGGAGAGGACAAGAGGGAATACTCCTTCGTTTAGAGGGTTAAGGTTCACATTAGGGATTACACATCATGGATTTAGTTTTTACTCACCATAAGATGGTTTAAACATAATATGAGATTATCTAAATTTCACCTTTCTCCAAGCAAATCATCTTACGGTTACATTTTCACCAACTAATCATAACTTAATAAGTTTGTTAAGTTTCACAAATTAACTCCTTAGTATTGCACCATTAAACCCAAATGATAAATGAGATTGAGTACTGAGTTCAATTATAATCCCAACTCTTAAGGGTGACTTTCAAGGTTAGTTGGCGATCTTCGCCACTCAACATGTATGTTGGTCCAAGAGGATTTTACACTATGTTTAATGTTGGTTCATAAGGAGTACTACCGTAAGAGAACACATTCTCTTTACTATACATGATTATCAATCTTAGGAGGGAACCACATACTCTAGATAAAGTTTGACCATGTCATTCCTAACCATCTGGTTCACGAACGATGTCACTAAGCTAAAGGATACTGACTATGGCTAATAACTCAAACTAGGGATTATTTACTTAAGCTAGAAGGTTTATCGAGTGTAAAGATTTAAGTTCATTCTAAGGTTTCAGTTTTCTATGATGTAGAAGGATTAACACAGGAAGGTTAGTTATGCACAAATTTTGTATAAGGGTCTGACTGTTTCATTTAGATTTCTTTATTACATTTTCAAGGTAAGGAAACACAACACATCAAATTAATTAATCATCAATTTCACACTGGAATTGCACTATAAGATATTTAATTCAATTTCATTTAACATATATATATCAACCACTTTTTTCAATACCAAATATTTGGGGGATCAAATAACACCCATGGTAGATAAATGCACATTTCCCAAAGCACCCTTAAAACTAGCATCTCATACATATTACCAATTTTCAATAATATTTTTTGTAACATTACAAAAACTTGGTTCATACCTCTACATATTACATACTTATCAAATACATAATTACAATAATACACAATGAGTTACAACCACACCGTTTCGCCATCTTACTTACATCCTGCAAAACCATGTGAGCATGAAATCAACGATAAATCGTTGGCATGACATCCACCTAGATCTAGCATAATTAACATTTTTAGTTTCCCATTTACATAATAATAATAATAATTTACATTCGAAAGGAGAGGGTTAGAGACACATATTTATTTCATTTCATTTCACTTCATTTCTTAACCAAGGAGAGAGAAAGAGGTAGGGAAGAGAGAGAAACACTATTTTTCCAAAAGTCAAATTTCACACAACAAGCCACAAGATAGAGTTCAAATAATTATTTACAAGTGTTAATAAGTTTCCACGATGGTTTTCTAACTTGACTAGGGTCTTACAACTTTCTTTTTACATTTTCCTGCGTTAGCTGGCAAAAATGCCCAATTTTGGCTCGGAGGCTAAGAAACTACACTTTCAAACGCTACCACTATGTTAAAAAACGGGTGTCTTCCTATAACCAATAATTCACAGGAACTAGGAATTCGAAAACTGTCGAATAAGTTTTCTTCACATAGTTTCTCGTCTATGGCCACAAATCGTATTGGGCTAGTTGTAAATGCAAGAATTTTAGCTTGAGAGCTAAGAAAACCATCGTCCAAAACTGACTTCTGATAAATGAAATGATCAATGATGAAAACTTCCTACATGTCCACCTATATATGGAGAATACATGGATAGAACTGAGAACTGTACAACGGTGGAAAACGGCGAGGGTTTTTTCGGGAGCCACTGGTCATAATTGAGTCCAAGTTTGACCTAGTCAAACAATGATCGGAGGCCTATGAAACCCCTTTGCCTAACTAACCAGGTATGTGATGTTCCCAAACTGAAGGTTCCAGGAAATTTTCTAGTAAAAATACTAGAGGTTTGCAAAGGTGGATAAGCATTTCGTTGTTCAGGGTCCAAATGGTGACCCAATACGAAACCCAACTTTTCAATTTTAGCAGCTTCCTAAAAGTGCAAAATGGAGTAACAGGGCTCCTAGAGGAGCGACAAAGAGAACTGAAAATGGTCAAACTGAGGTCGAGCTAATGCTTGATGTGACTCTCTACATAACAGGGAACACATACAACACTTTGACATCTCTTTTACGGGGCTCAGAGTGTTGTTTTGCAAGTCTCTAAAAATTTGCATTTTTTCTAACTTTGCAAGGTAGATGGAAAATGGTTGTTTTAGTTAACTCATCTAGCTCTCAGCCAAAACCAATGACATGAACACCTAAGTTTGACACCTGTGGGTTTAGCAACATTCACGAAGGTTGTGTTCGTGACATTGTTTGAGGGTCAAATTGTAAGTCATGGTAGCAAATTACAAAATCGGAACTAATATTGACTAGGTAAGTCTAGTTATAATTGTTTTTATTGATTGCACTAGCATTCTAGTTAAAATATCTTAATTGTTATGAGCATCTAATGGTTTAATATTTCTATTACATTGCAAATAAAGAACCAAATTATACAATAATTATAAAAGATAAAGGTAAGAGAGACCATGCCTGAAATATTATTGTCATTTGTAGTGCACGAGGTTCTCCAGGTGGGTTCACCCTGCATTCCACAAGTTCCACTCCTCTTCCAAGAATTTATCAAATGTCAAATCGTGCTTCTTCACGTATTCAAGAGCAAATTCTCCACATTTGTATAGGTCTGTACCGCCCAACTTCTAGTGCTATTCAGGAACATCTGATCATTTGAGTAGTGGAGCTCCTTACCAATTCACCTTGTTTTACCTATTAAAGCTCCCATAATTTCCTAAAAGTATTTGCATCACTTGATTGTGCAATCTCAGAATTTAAGACCAATCCCATATCAGTGAATTTATGAGTTCCTCCATAGATTTCTAATACCACTTTTGAACATTGTGCATTTTGAAGCACTACATAACATGACTTTAGGTCAGATCCCAGTACAACCTTGGAATACTAATTACCTCCAAATTTAAAGGATGATACTCCGTGAATCCATCGTAGAGTCTCAACATAGTGACAATGGATGATTTGAGTTTGGAGTATAGCTTCTTATTACAATGAAACTCCATATCAAAACCTTGAAATTGCATCCCATGGAAAAACTAAGTGGGAAAGCGAGATGAACAATCATCAACATAGTCGCTGTTTTCCCTGATCGGGGTAACTACATTTATGAGATAAATAAGGCATATTCCATCTGTATTCCTCTTTGATCTACAAATCCTACAGCCCAAGCCATGATAAACAAATAAGGTCTGTCCATACCTGGAATTGATCAATGCACATAATTCATTCCACAACTTGCACGATACTAACACATGGTTTTGGATGTCAAACTCCCAAAGGGGTCCCATTTCTTTGAGACGTTTTGATCATTTTCACATTCATATTCCCATCAATAAACTGTATTCATTATGATTCTAGCTGGGGGGAAACACATGATCACATTATCGTGCTACTACTCCATTGTCCTTGAATCTATGAAAAACTAGGGGATTGCATGGCAAAGTGACTCCTTTCATGGCATTCTAATGGCATTGTACAAATTTGATTTTCCGCAATGCAGGCTTGATTACATTACCTTAAGGAAGTACCCAAAAATGGTACCATTGGGGGCAATCCGTCATAAATTCCTTTATGAATTCCTCTAGTTGTATTTTCTTGCCAATAAATTGAAGTGAAAACTGCCTAGTAGCAATAAACCCAATGTTTTCTTTACATCACATAATTTCCATTCTTCAATGAAGCATCTTCAAAAAACCACCTTTTGTGACATATCCTACAGATCTATGTGCCTGTCTATGCTTCCACATTTTTTGCATTACATCTACCAAGAGCATTGCAACTGCAACATATGACAAAATTCCTCCGCATCTTATTGCTTTGTTGGATGTCCATACCCTTCATTCCAGTAACTTCACCTTTGGCACAGGTTGGGAGTATGCTAGGCAAAGGAGTCTTGAATGACCATGTTGGAATGACCTGTTTGATGACATACCTAAGTGAAATAGCATAATTGACCTCTTCAATGCACTTGGAAAAATCCCTTCTAGTCTTCTCTTGTGCAAACAAAAACCAAAACAACGGCATAGCGAACAAACAGTAAGTTGTCCTTCCCTCTCAAAGGCATATCTGAAACTGCTTCAGTGCAAATACAGATCCAAATGGGGGAACGAATTATTTTGGCATATTGTTGAAACACTAGTTAAACGAGGAGAAAGTGGATCTTCAAATTTATCTGTGTGCAAGCAGTGCTGATACTAATCCTTCAGTAATTAGTCCCCTTTATTTTCCTATGGACGATCTAATAGAAGTTCAGGGCATAGTTTACAGAAGGACCCATTTCAACTTCTACCCCCCATTTATTCTTACTTTGTAGTACACTGCAACTATCCTAAAGTTACTAACTTACAACTTTAAACTTGGGTTCCACGTGATGTGGTGCAATTAGATCTAGACAAAATAAATTACTGGTGTGTGTATTATTATGCAAGGAAAATGACAGGTTTGAATTCACTTTTGGATGAGTCACATGCTCCTTTCCAGCTGATGGATCACGCCCTGACTTTGCACATGCCATCCTATTGCTACACTGTACATCCCTTTCTACTCACTCACCAACAAACATCGCCACTCCATCACCAAATATTCACCCAACATCCCTTTTTATTTTATTTATTTATTATTGTTATTATTTTATGTGGGCACTACACACCTCCACCTCCAATTTTTGTTGCCTCGTGTGCTTAATATTACCTTAATATAGTTTCTTTTTCGCTAGTTTTTTTTTACCCTGGTGGCCATTCTCTGTTTCCCTCATGTCTTGTTTTTTTCTACCTTCTTAATTCTTGATGTTATGCCCTTTGGGACTTGTTGATTTTTGGGTCATGATCTCTTTCGGCCATCCCCTTAGTATGTAACACTTGTATTATTATGTTTAAAATATAAAGACAATTCCACTAGTAAATCATATCCAAAGGTTAAAGAGGAAGCACCCCAGAAGGTTCTGGAAAAGAAGAACAAGGGATCTAATAAGGAAGATTTGAAGGGGAAAGGTATAGTGCATCCAAATGGAAACAGACCTTCAAAGGTAAATCCTTCTTGGCAACCAATTAAAAAAATGTTGAAGATTAAAGATCAGTGTCCAAAGACGTAACAAGTTCTAGAGGAATAAATTGCAAAAGCTGGTCAAGAAGAGGTAGAAAAATAGTGGATGATCAAGACCTGGAAAAAACTGAGGAAGATGTAGTTCTCAAAGAGATCCAGGAAGATAGTATTATGGGATATATAGTTTAAGATACTATGGATGCTATTTTGATTTCCTAAAGACCTAGGGAGCTAGTACTAGTAAGTAACATGTTCAATTTTCTATATATTAATTTGTAGGACATCCCAATAGTAGATGAGGATCTCAAACGCATTCAGGAGGTGAACAATACAAGATCTATTGGGAAGTCAGTCGTGGTCTCAATGGAAAAAACCTACCAATGGAAAGGCTAAAGAGAGTTCCAAAATAGAATGCTCTGATGCACAATCTTTAGAGGAGGTCAAACCATATCCAAAGAGGAGGGAGACACCAAGAACCAGATCCAAGGTAGATGTTGGTGCTAAAAAATCCTCCCCCATGGAGACCATCTGAAAAGGATAAAATGGAGAGAGCAACAAGAAAGGATATTATGCAAGGGAAACAGAAACCTTTGATGGTGGGTCACAAATCTTCCCATTCTAAATGATTTTCTTATCTTGGAATATAAGGGGTCTAAATCACCCCAGTAAGCATAGGATCTTGTTTGATTTTAAGAGTAAGGAAAACCTGAATGTCATAATGTTACAAGAAACTAAGATGAATCAGGATAGGATGAAGGCTTTTCACGCTTTTCTTAAAGGATGTTGGTTTCCATTGTCAACCGTCTGTAGGGGCCTCAGGGGGGCTGTTGTGTCTATGGAACAAGAAAATTTTGGAATAATTTTCCTCTTCATAATAGTCAGCACCATCTTGTCATTTGCTTCATTGATGTTAGATCCAAAAAATAGTTCAGCCTCTCCAATATTTATACTCCTAATACCACAATGTAGGAGGTTACTCTGGGAGGTGCTAACTATCTTCATAAGAAAATTTAATGATATTAGTTGGGTCATTTGGGTGAATTTAATACTCATCTCATACCCTCTGAGAAGAAAAGAGCAATCAATTTTTTCACCGAAAGCATGGAAGATCTTGCTAATTTCCTAGGTTGGAACGGTTTGATGTATATGGACCTTAGTGGATCTAAATTCACCTAGACCAATAGGAGGGAAGGGGATAATATGATTCAAATCAGGTTGGATTGATTCCTTGTGAACCTCAATTGGATTCAAGAGTAACAATACAACCTATCCTCCTTAGCTTGTATTGGTTCAGATCATAATCCTTTGATCCTCAAATTCAATGAAAGGGAGCAGCCCATTGGCAGACCTTTTAGGTTTGAAAATATGTGGACCACCCATCAGAAGTTGGAAAAAATGATAGAAGAGTGGTGGCAACTAGATATCATAGGTAATAGTATGTTCAAGGTTACTGCTAAACTCAAAAATGTCAAGAGGAATATCAAAATTTTGAACAAGGAGGTGTTTGGAAATATTTTCCTTCAAAAAAGTAGAATTTCTAAAGACCTGAGAGCCTTAGAAGAAACCATGGAATAGGGAGGATGGATCATCAAGGAAAAAAAAAGGAAAGATCTTCTTGTGGAATTCCACAACATCTTGAGTAGGGAAGAGATTTATTGGAAGCAGAAGTCAAGGATAAATTGGCTCAAAGAGGGAGACTGAAACACCAAATTCTTCCACATCTCATCCACCATTAAAGCCAATAAAGGAAGAATCCATGAAATAAAGAAATAAAATGGGCAAATGGCCATGGAAGATAAGGATATTTCTAATGCCACCCTTTTGTTTTTCAAGAATTTATTTGCCAAAGGTCATCTATTAGCTGAGTTTTCTACAGATGAAACTCTAAAGCTCTTTGAGCCAGCCATTAACCATGATGAGAATAGAGAACTCATAGTTATTCCTTCTGAGGAGGAGATAAAAGAAATTTTAGATGCTATGGAAGGTGAAAAAACTCTTGGACCAGATGGATTTCCGGCTTTCTTCTTCCAAATGTACTAGGATATTATCAAGAAGGACATGGTTCTAGCTATCCAATGTTTTTTTCAAATTGGAAGCCTGCTCAAATAAATTAATCACACCTTTATAACCCTCATACCCAAAAAATAAAGGGCTAAATATTTGGGAGACTTCAAACCTATAAGTTTATGCAACACTATGTATAAGATAATCTCTAAAATCCTGGCTTTCAGACTAAGGGAGACTCTATGTAACTTCATTTCTCCTAATCAAGGGGCCTTCATGCTGGGAAGACAAATTCTAGATAGCATAATTACCATCCATGAAATGATCCACTCAGTGGAACTTTCAGGAAGAGAGGCTATGATTGTCAAGCTGGACATGCAAAAATCCTATGATAAGATATCCTAGGACTTCCTTTTCTCCCTTTTAAGATGACTGGGATACCATCCTCACTTCATCAAAATGATTCAGGATTGCACTAAAGACCCAAGTTTTTGTCATTATAAATGGGAAACATAATGGTTTCTTCACTTCCGGAAGGGGTCTGAGACAAGGAGACTCCCTGTCACCCTTCTTATATATTATTGTTGCAGAAACCTTAAACAGGTTATGTTCCAAATCCAAAATTGAAGGTAACATGGAGGGTATCAAAGTGGCTCATGGAGTGGAGAACCAACACCTAGAGCAGTTCGTGGATGACACTAGCTTCTGGATCAAGATGTTGTTCAGGAAGCCCGAGCCTTCAAAGAAATCACAATATAGTATGAAGAAGTCACTGGTCAGAGGATAAACTTTAGAAAGATCTCCTACTTTTTTATAAATGTTGGGGAGGAGAAGTAAATCACACTAGCCAACATTATGAACTATAGTATTAAAAGTCACCCAGATACTTAGCTTGGAATGCCTCTGTGTGGGAAATCTTTAAAGGAAGAAGGATGGATTAAACTTATAGAAAAGTTTGATAAAAAATTGGCCTCATAAAGGATCATTGTTATCACAAGATGGGAAAGTCATACTCATATAAATCTTCCTATACGGGATAACCATTTTCATCATGAAATCCTTGATTTTTTCATAAAAGGAGCATTTGTTCAGGAAAGCCTTCAAAAACATCACAATAGTATGAAGAAGTCACCAGTCAAAGATTTATAAAGAGCTCCTACATAAATTTTGGGGAGGAGCAGCAGAAGAACTAGCATTTTAAACAGTATTAAAAGTCTCCTCGATACTTATCCTTGGAATGCCTCTTTGTGGGAAAAATTTAGGGAAGAAGGATAGAATAAACTTATAGAAAATTTCATAAAAAAATTTCCTCAAAAGGATTATTCAAAGGAAAGTTCTACTCCTATAAAGTTGTCTATGGATAATCATTTTCATCATGTCCATCTTCTCCTTACCTATTAGGGTTAGGAAAGCTATTAAAAGTATTCAAAGATATTTCTATGGAATAGGATCTGAGGATAAGAATAGAATTCCCTTAATTTCTTGGGACAAGGTTACGCAACCTAAGGACAGAGGGGGCCTTGGTTTGAAGAATATTCAATACATGAATCAAGATCTTATAGCTAAGGTGGGGTGGAGATTACACAGGGAGGAGGGTACCTGGACTAACATTTTGAAAGTGAAATATTTGCGACCCTTTGGTGGTACTTTCACTCTTTTCTCTAAATTAGATCTCCCTCGAGGTTCTTTATTTTGGAATAATCTTTTTTAGTCTAGAAAGTTGTTAATACAAGGGAGAAAATGGAATCTGAGGATGGAAAAAATATTAAACTTTGGGAATATCCTTGGATCAAGGACAAAGCCCTCATTCTAGAGGAACCATGGAATGTGCTTGGAAATTTATTCATCTAAGAAATTGGGGAGTTTGTCTGTAGATATTGGAATGAAGAGTGGAAGTGGATCCAAATCCAACCTCCCCCTCACTATCATGGGATTTTAAAACCCTTTCAAGAACTAATCAAATTCTTAAATATTATCAGATACCCCATAACAAAGCTCAGGATGAGCTAATTTGGAGAACCATGGACACAGGGGAGTATGGGGTCAAATCTGGCTACTTGCTGAATTTTGAGAATATTGAACCAAACATCTTCTGGAGGAAGATCTGGAATAAAAATATTATTCCCAAGATCAATATTTTTCTTTGGGAAGTTGTTAAAGGAAATATTCTTATGGTGGATAGGCTAAGAAAAAGGGGGATAATCATCACTAACAGGTGTAGCCTTTGTAAATGTAATGAGGATTCAATCCAGTATCTCTTCCTGGAATGTTCCTATTCCTTTCAAGTCTTCTCTACTATTGTTAGTTATTTTAAGATACATTTGGTCCTCCCTGGGGATGTGGCCCTCCTCCCTGAACAATGGAGCTTTAATTTCTAAAGTGATTTAACCAGAGAAATTTGTAAACTTTCCCTTCCATATACTTTGTGGGGTCTATGGATTGAATGGAATAATAGGATCTTTAGGAAAAAATCCTCTAGCTAGGACATGGTTATAAATAGGGTAAGGAAGTCTCTCAAAGAAAATGCTCAAATTTTAAGGACCAAATCATCTAAGGAGGGTTTGGAATGGGAAAAAATATTCTTAAAAGCATGAGTATCAATCCTACCAGTCCCTTAAAGGTGAAGGTTATTCACAAATTCAATTGCTCAAGACCACCTAATGGTCATTGTAAATTAAACTTTGATGGCTCTACCAAACAAAAGGATAAAATTGCTAGAGGGGGTGGTCTGGTTCATGATCATCTTGGCAGATGTATCAGATCCTATGTGGGTCCCATTGGTAACCATACCAATAATTATTCGGAAGCCAAAGCCATGCTTTGGGGCATCAAGATGTGCAAATATTTGAAACTTGGATCCATCATTATAGAAGGAGACTCCCTTTGTGTCATCAACACTCTTAAAGACCAGAGTAAGTGTGGATGGAAACTAAGTAATATCATCAAGGAATCTCATGTAATTTTGAAATCATTTGACAAGGTGGAGATTCAACACACCTATAGGATGGGTAATAAACCAGTGGATGTACTTGCAAATCAAGGTAATGACATGCATGATCTGATGACATGGCCAGGGACACGTATACCTTGGGAAGATATTATAATTGATAAATGGTGATTTGATATTTGAGGTTTTTTAATGATGGTGACCAAGGTTCACACACTTTGGAGCTCCAAAAGATTTCCTTTTTTTGGGAAAGATCATGATTCATTTGTTTAGGCTGGTTTTCAATTTTCTTGGAACTGGCGACTCCATTCTGTACCATTTCGAAGAGAGAAAGTGTGCTGGTGAAAAAATGGGAAGCCATAGATTCAAAACCAAACCCACTTCTTTCCTTCACCTAAAAATTTGACTCCATTTTGTGGAAGATGTTGTGAAAAGGGGGCTTCTCCAAGTACATTTAGTGATTAAAAGGTAATTACCTTGGTCTTTCTGTTGATTTTGGAAATGCTTTGGTGGAAGGGGATTTTCAGGTTTAGGGGGGGTGGAAATTAGGGTTACGGAGGAATCTATAGCTGAAATTACTGGGCTTATAATGTATGGTATTAAAAAATTTAAGGAAAAATCCCATAAAAAAACATGAGATTGTTGTTTTCTTTGAGCCCGGTGAGCATATTGCTTCCTACGATGATGGAATTTCCCACACTTGCCTCCCTGAGCGTTGGGCCAACGTTTGCCCTTTGTTATGAAATATTTGACTCTGGAAGGAAAATTTAGAAAGATCTTCTCTTATCATCTCTCCATTCTAAATTTATTCCATAGGAACCAAAATATGAGTTGGATTTATTTCTCTATTGGTTTCTGTTATCCACCCTTTCTGACTTTAAAAAAAAGAAAATAAAGATCCCTCTGCATCAAGGCTTGATCCTCCTGTTAGTGAAAAAGGGAAAACCCATCATTCCTACTCAACCTTTGAACACTGGTGACCCCGAATTAGACCATGAAACCCTTGCTACTTTTGTTAAACATTTGAATAAAATGAAGGGGAAAGACTCTCCTGAAGGGATTGTTGATGCTTTTTGCAACCTGAAACGTGGGGTTTAAAAGACATGTGAAATTTCTCGTAGCAAGGAGAGAGACTTTATGGATTGGGAAGCTAGGATTTTATGTGTTGAGTCAACTAGTGACACCATTCTCACGGTTAACAATAATCTGATCCAGGATTTGAAGGAGTGCCATCATAAAATTGAGGTCCAAAATAGAAAAATTGATGGTATTCATGCTGACTTTGTCATGTAGGAGTAGAGGCTTTCTCTCCTTCAGGACCAAATGATTAAAGTTGAAAATAAGCCCAACATGAAATTGGCCCTTAGTAGTTCTTATAGTGATGATTCATCAGATTCTGATACGAATGGGGATTCTGATTCTGAACTAAACACCTAGGCTGAGGACAAGGAGGAAATTCTACCCAAAGAACCTGAGATTGTGGACACCTAGACTCTAGAAAAGAAGCAGAAAATAACCAAGTGTGTGATCACCAAAGTTGCAAGGAGGAAGAATGGTGGACAAAGTTCTAGTACCCACAAAAAGTAAAGGAGGACTAATGATGGGCCTTTTGCTTCCCCTTTCTGTGTTTTCTTTCATCTTCTTTTTGGGTTAGTTTTTCCTTTAACTTTAAAAAATGTAACTGTTAATCTTCAGACAGGGTTTTCTGGATCTATTTTGTGGTGGCTTTCTATCAAGCATTTTTGACTTGGCCTCCATGGATTTCTATTGGTTTTGATTAATCTGGCTACTCTATATGTATGGTCGGTGTGTTTATATATGCTTTATTTTTTATTTTAAAGAGTAATATTAAATTATTAAAACACAAACACACAGACACACAGTTTTGTATATTTTGTTTTAATTAGATTACAATAATATTATTTTCTTTCTCAACCTAAATATTAATATTTAAGTATTAGGTTTTTTTTTATTTTTCTTGAAATTTCCATTCATTTTTATATTGAAAATTGCATTTTGCTGATAGTACATAAAATTACAATATTTATAGAAAAAAAAAAATGAATGTTATAATTATATATTTGATAAAAAAAGGTTTTGAATTAAAAAAATTATAAAATTACCAAGGAATTTTCATTAAATAAATAATAGTAAAGAGCATATGCTAATTCAATATTTGAATTTTCTATTTATAATAAATGTTTTTTTTGATTAAATAGTCTATATTACTTAATAAAATATTACAGTCTATCCACAAAAATTTTGGGTGGTAAAGAGCACACCCCACGATCAAACTAGCCGACGGCTGGGAGACAAATGTATCAGGCCCAAGGGGGAACCAAAAATATAGCAAAAATGCCATAAAACAAAATAAAATAAAAACTAAGCCACCACAACAAACATTGAGGCAGGGGGGCGGCGGTCGAGGCCCTTTATCCTCCAGGTTGCTACCAGGAAGATCGTTGCCATCTGGAAGGGGCGGCCAACCGGAACCAACTTCTTCGTCCTTTGTCGTCCTGCTGATTAGGAGAAATGGAAAGAGCCAACGGGGGGACTTTACCAGTATCCCACCCATCCCACTGCACAGGAGGTGGGGAGTGGTGGCGGGAGCCCCAGAAACTATGCTGCGTGGATCGTTGCGGGGATCCCCACCCACCGCAGTGGACAGGGCTCCGTCGATGCTCAGGATTCCGCCTGGGAGAGCGATGACAATGAGCAAGGTCAAATCGACTGGCCTCGGCCACAACATCCTCTCGAACATACACTCCCAAAAGGGGAGGTAGGGAGTTCCCGCGCCATAGTGCAAGGAGCATTGGCCTAGTGATCCAGAAGGGTCTGGAGGTGCTGTACTTCTAGCTCCACCTTGCGGACTTGGTCTTGGATATGTAAGAACACATTTGAGATAAGCATAGCCTTATCATAATGCGAAAGAAAGCAAGAAACTACGGAATTAGCAAAAATAACAGAATTGCGTTCTTTCCATATAAAGAAAATGATCTCCACTCTGAAAGTATGCCACACTTGTGCAAAAGCATGGGGAATGGAAATAGAATCCCCTAGCAAAGCATGTTGCCAAAGAAATGGAGCTGGTCGAAACGAATGAAAGAAATCGTGGATCCAGGCCCAAATAACCTGAGCTTTTGGGCAATACCAGAACAAATGCGTATGAGCGTCTCAATATGCCCACAAAAAGGGCAAAGCTGAGGAGCAAATCCTGTAATGAGCTAATCTATGCCCGAGAGGGAGGCCTTGAAAAAACAGACACTAAGCAAAACAAGCTAGCTTAGGCTGAAGGATGGATTTCCAAACTGTATGAAATCTAGCTTCCCAGGAGGACCCTCCATAATTGATTGACCATATGGAGTTTAGTAAGGCCACCATTGGCACCCTGGGGGTGAGAAGAGCATAACCATTTGTCCTGGGGAGTAGTTTAAGAATGGGGTATTTGGAAACCATTTCCAATCCTTCCACCAAGGCCTGAGAGAGACAACACAAACTTTGTGAAGCATCTCAGCAGGAATGGAATCAAGAACTTCCTGATAAGACTCTCTGTCAGTCAAAGCAAGCCGAAACTTGGCTTTAGCTTGAGGCCAAGTGAGAAGCAGTCTGGACTGCCTGCAAAAGATGTCTTTAAGAGTGTGCAAGCCTCGACGATATAACTTAAGAGCATGAACCTAGGGCACTTGGGCAAGCGACACATCATGAAAATTGATGAGAGGAGACCACCAAATGCTGTGGTCATTAATGGAAAGCCCATTTTGGAAACCATCCCCTTCCCAGATTAAAAAGGGTTTGAGAAATTCCTAAGCTTTCCATATGTTTTTGACAACAAAGGTGGCCACAATCTTAACCGAGGCTTTGAGAATGAGCAGACTGTGAAAATCCAGCCCTTGCCAAGTTTTGTGCCCTTGAGGGGAGCCTTAACAAATACAGTTGCGAATCAGCACTTTCCAAGCTTCGTTGCCAGTACATGCCCGAATGATCCACTTGGCTGCCAGTGCAGTCCCCTGGTGGCCAATGTCGGTCAGACCAAGACTGCTAGAATCCCTAGGGAGGCAACAATAATTCCCAGGCAACTTTGTGAAAGCCTTTGCTAAGCTCCAAACTAGCCCAAAGGAAATATCTGAGAAGTTTTTCCAATTTCTTGTAAGAGGCTTTGGCCTGGCACCCAACACGAAGAAGAATAAACATGCATGATAGCCAATATCTTGGAGCAAATATGAATTTTTCTTGTCAGCGAAAGGGGCTTAGTAATCCAGTACTCCAACTTGCAGGATACCCTGTCAATAACATATTGCCAAATTTGACTGGGAGCAACATCAAAAGCAAAGGGGATGCCCAAAGATTTAAATATTTCTCCATGTTGGATGTATTTCCAGTCAAAACAATTCAGCCAACCAAGTTTGAGGAGAAAAGATTGCCTGAAGCACTGGGTCTTTCTCCATTGGATACTGGAGCCTGAAGCTAAACAATACGTGTCCAAACATTGCATGACATTGTTGATATTTGCTTCTTCCTCCAGGAGTGTGAGGAAGGAGTCATTTGCAAAATTCCCATTGACAAGCTAAAGGGGAGTCGTAGAAGGGAGTTGAATACCCCTCACAAGCCCTTGATCCCGAGCATAGGCAAGGAGAAACCCAAAACCTTCAGCGGTTAGCACATAAAGAGCAGGTGCTAAAGGACAACCTTGTCTAATAGAGCGGAAAAGCCCAAATTGCTCAGAAGTATGACCATTAACAAATTGAGAGGGTGTGGCATCTCCAAAAAGCATTTTGACAGAGGCGATGAAAACCAAACCGAAGCCCAGCACTTCAAGCATCGCCAGAATGAAATGCCAGTTCAATCCTGTCAAAAGCTTTTTCAAATTCAATTTTGACAAACATGGCTGGCTGTTTAGAGGTTCTTTCCCACTCCATACCTTCCCAGACAACCAAAATATTATCCAGAATGGTACCTTCTCTCAATAAAACTAGTCTGCTCAGGACTGACGATAATGGGCAAGATGGGCCGAAGCCGAAGAGTTAAAGCCTTAGAGCTATGATTCTTGTATAAAAAAATTGAGCAAGGCAATCTGCCGCCAATTGCAGATGAGCTCCGGGTCTCCTACTTTAGGGATGAAATTTATGTGACCCCGATTAATAAGGGCACCGAAGGACCCTGAGTGGAGAGCCTTGAGGTAGACTTGCAACAGATCTCGGGAAACCATGTTCCAAAGGGCTTTGTAAAAGTCGCAAGGGAAAGCCATCCATTCCAGGAGCTTTATCATTAGCCATAAGGGAAACAGCGTCATATAAGTCCTCTAGAGTAAGCAATCTATCACAGACAACTCTGTGTGCTAGTGAAAGTTTGCAAGGAACTACCGAGAGGTATTCAGCGAGCGCGGTTTTTTCGCTCAGGAGACTCCTCCTCAAATGGTCCAAGCCTTTGTTAGGCACTATGTTTATAATAAATGTTTGATTGATGTGATTGAAATAAGTATTACCTATAAATAAACATAAACTTAAACCCTAATAGTAAAGATCATATGATAATTCAATCTTTGAGTTTTCTATTTATAATCAGTGTTCAATTGTGTTGTTTGATGACATTGAAATAATTATTATCTATATATCTTTTTTTCCTTACCATTACAATGCTTGAAAAAAATCCTTCTCGCGATTAAAATTCTTCTATTATTTGTTTATATGTTGACTCAGTCTTTTCGTTTCTAATTCATGATCAATTCTCAATTCTTTTATTTTGAAAAAAATTAAGAAAATAATTTTTTTAGGCCAAGTAAAAACTCATGTTTTTTGTTTATATGCGAATTACACTTATTTCCGTTGACAGGGAACAGATAAAATAGGCGGTGTTGAGTAGTGTGTATACGCATGGTACATACACAGGCATTCTCTGATCAACTTCCTTTACTCGGAATCCCCACACTCAAACCGATCATTTCTGTACAGTAACGACATTCGATCTATTTGGGCAAATGTAGATAACCAGTGTTTTACGCAAGATGTCTACGCACGGATATTCAGCAAACATTAGGTGACATTTTCTCGAAACTCTGGAAATTTTACTTGAAAATCTCATATCTGGAAAATGTTATTTTTTCAATAATACAAATGAACTAACAAATCAGTTTTCTTTTCTTGTACAAATAAAGGGAAAAAAGGATTTTTTTTGACGACGACAATAAATTAGGCCGGAAATTGATGGTCTGTGGGTCGTTTTTTAAAATAATTTTGCTAGTATAGAAGTGGTAAAGATTTAGGCAACAGTGAAAATTACAACCTGAAATTTTTGAAAAGTGTATAATTTTTAATAAATTATTTGATAAATATAGGGGAGACACTATAACTATTTGTGAAAAGTGTATATATGTAATTTGTGAAATTACAAAACATATTGCTATTTAATGTGTAAAAATTTAGAATTTACAGCCACTTAAAGAGTTAAACAATCAACACATTTTGATTTGCCAAGTATTGATAATTTGAAATTCCAAGCCCCGTGACATTATATATTATGACAACTCTCACAGTTTTGAAGCAATAAGAAGGGTTTTAAAATATTTGTCAATCACAATAGAAGATAAATAGGGCTTTCACAATTATCCTTATAAATCCACCTGACATTTTCTTTCCAATATGGAGTGTCACGGCCCACTTCCCTTTGACACTTTTATTCATTAGAATACAAGTTGCATATCTCGTTTATGTACTGTTATATTGGGCACATGATGTCCAAACTAGTGTATTCAAATCTTATAGTTTTGTGTTTGATACTATTGATTTGATTTTCATGGCAGGAGTGACCATGGTTGAAATTGAAAACTTATTATGCTTGATGCAAACTTGGACAATGTGATGATTATTGAACCATGTATATTTAACGATGATATAGATAGATGTGATTTTTTTTGTTTCGTTGAAGCTTCAGTGAGACAAATGGGATATGTGATTATGTTCAGCACCAAAGACGCATTCAATCATATACGAACATTTTCATATTGTAGATAAAGTCACAGTATCATTTTCCCACAAAAAATTGAATCTATTGTTAAATTCCTTCCGTGGTGTCTTGGAGAACTGGACATCTTGCTTTTACAAAGAAAATGGCAAAGTATGATTTCTATGTCAGCATGTCACATGTGTGAGATGCACTCCAATTCAAAATACCAAACAACCCATATCACAAGGATGTTCTCATTGACTACGATGCCTTGTCCTCCTTGCCGAATGAACTCACCAATGTTTCTTCCATCTTGCAAACTTTTCAAATAGATAATCCCCCCCTACCAAGAAGATATTCCCGTAGCATCTGATGATGAGAAATTTACATCACCCAATATACAATCCCTTCCCATCATCCTTTGTCCCTATTTTCCCCTAATTCCAGTACTGAACATGAGGAGATTTACCGGTACTTGTTTGCTTTGGCAGGTAGTCCGCCATTGTCTTTGCCTTGGTCTGAAATCGATCTTTCACCGATCACTGAATATAACAAAAGAGACTTATTTTCAATGGATTTTCCGACTTTGTTTCCCATAGGTTTAGCCATGTTTAAACAACCTCGCATGAAAGAGGTTTAACTTCATGAATACGCATTGCACCTGAGCCTAATTACTTTAACAACCGCTTTGGTGACCACCCCAGCTGTTCAAGTACTTTATACTTAACCTCATCATGCGTCATCACAATTAAGCCGTAACTTATGTCTTCATGAGACAAACATATCATTCAAAACATTCCAAAAACTATAGGTGCGCTACGGCAACACCTTCAAGATAATCCTAATGATTCCCTACCACAAAATCTAACGCAGTTTGGAACAACACTTCAGGAAATAAGGTCTTTCTAGTAAAAAAGTAGAGGCAAAGTTTCCAATATGATTGAATAACTATGAACACCAACTTTATTCTTTACTTTAAGCATTGTAGACACCAAATGGCTGGACCTTACATAGTGTGATGCCTGACATTAGCCCTGTAGATCGTCATGAAGCACAAATATGGAAGAACCATAACATTGTCTCCAACCCTCATCGTGTTTCTGTGTACTTACACCAAAGATTCACAGTATTCCACGAAGAGGCCTTGCAAAAATCCTTGGGAGCAAGAGAGGCCATTTCCGTATAAGAAAGACTTGTCTCTTTCTTTCTTTCCTCTTCAAAAATTGTCCTCATATTTATTCATCTCTTTCCAAGTACGAATGGCAACATAGAGGATCTGTGCATGTACATGGGTTCCTTTAGCTTCCAAAGGCCCCAAATGTGAAGACAATTGACTGGAGTAACACATCTATTGTCAACCAAGTTAGAGAGTACTTCGAAAACAACAATTCTGCATAGAACCCCTGTGCCATTTCCTACAAGTCAGAATACATTCACCGTTTACTCAAGGATGATCCATGCTTATTAAAAAAATAAGAAATATTGGCAACCAACCCTATTTTAGACTTGGAAGAAATTTTGAATCATGTGGAAAGACACACCAAATGCACTAAACGTATGTGCCTGTGAAAGAAACAAAATGTGATGTAATGTAGGTACAAAGCACCTTGGGAACTACTCGAATAGTCATCACTAAGCCTCAATGATACAAAAAAATTCCAGTACATGCTAGCCATAAATGATGACAAATTAAACATCCACAATCCCTCCATGTTTTCCATCTTGAGAGCTAATGTTGATTGTCATCCTATACTCTCTAAGCATGCAGTCCTAAATATATTGATAAATATGCTTCCAAGGTAGAATAGCATTCCAAATCATACCACCCAATGCTCTCAACGATATCTTCGACAGCCCAATCCCAAGCAGTTAACCAAGGTAGCCTTCCGAAAATTTTTACAAATAGTGTTGTCGATCATGACATGAGTGCGTAAGAAACATGTCACATGTTACAGAAGTTGTCTCTTGTTCTTTGTAGCCAATCCTTTGTTTCCTTAAATGTTGGAAATAAAATTTTGCGCCACATCTCTGACACAGATGATCCAGACTTCGAGCTAAAAATGTTTTGGACACATACATGAAGCACCCTCCAAATATGGAATTTGTTATACTTATTGAAGCCGTCAGAGCTTGGTCTTACAACAAGCTGCAAGTTTGTGTCAAATGGAAGCAACGCTCAACATATGATATTGTATACATCTCCCTCATATTTTATTCCATTCCCAAGGAACATTCCCCTTCCTTTGAACTTTTCTATTAGAGTGAACTCCTCCTGTACAAACCTTTTCACAGCATTCCAACAGACATTAGAACCACAATAGAATAAGTCATTTCTAATTGGTTATTGTTGAAAGACATTTATCATCTAATTGCCATGTCAAGCACATATATGTAACTAATGATTCATCTTCCTATGATGAATCTCCTTCTGAAGATGAAATCTTAGGGCCCACTCCATTGTAACCTGAATGGGAGATTTTATCCCAACTACATCCTACTAATTCCATGTGCCTTGATAATAGAGCCAAATTCTAAACAAACTCAATATACTGCAAATAATATGAACTCCAAAATAAAATAGATCTCCTTCTTTGTTATTAAACCATGAATTACAATGCTTGATAAATAATAAAACAACTCCCAACTCGAATTGTCCACTAAAATCTAACTATCTTTGACTAAATCTACTCTACGTGGTAGAATTTACTATTTTTAGCAATTTACCAGAACCTTCTATTCTTAGTAAGTCCACATGCTTATTCGTACGGGCACAAAAATTTCCACGCATCTTGTACATGCCTAAATTAGAGGAATTTCCAAATTTCTAACTCACTATGCATTTAAGAGACTAAAATTAACTAATGCCCTAAAATAGGAAAAACCTGAGTTACAAATTAAATCCTAATTTTTAGACCTCAGATGGTGGACACTGGAATTCAGGCCCGAAAATGTGCCGAAACATGCTCCAACCAGCAGGGCAGGTTGACCGGTGTGTTCATCTTGTTGGAACAAGTGATTTAAAAAAAGGGGACTCAAATGGACACCTGGAACACAAGTTATGACCATTTCAAGTTTGTGCTAATTTTGGTGCATCATTCTCCCCTGCTTGAAAAAACGCAGCTCCTGCAAGTTGTCTTCTTCAAACTGATTTCCATTTATCTGCATCCAACTTCTTAATCTCACACTCTGTGAACCATGTGTTGTCCTCTTGTTCTAGTCCTTTCCAGTGTACCAATTTTTTTGTTGTATTTCCCATGTCATGTGTCCACTATTTTCTTGTCTAGAATCTGATCCACTTCTTCTTTCTGCTTCACAGGAACCTGCTGCCTCCAATCTACTACTTCGTCAATAACATCCCCTTCTGCACCATCCCCATGAAAATAATACAAGTCTAAACATTAAACAATGGAGAAATATCAAAATTCCCTGGCAATTCTACCTCATAAGCATTATCATTTATTTATTTTCACGATTTTGTAAGGGACCAATCTTCTTGTACTTCATCTTGTTATAGGTTCCTTTTGGAAACCTTTCCTTCCGAAGGTATACCATAACCAACTCACCAACTATAAATACCTTTCTCCGTCATGTGCAGATCTGTTATTTCCTTATACTTATCATTACTATTCTGCAGTCTTCTTCCACACTTCTTCCTACAATTGTTGTATATGTTTGGTAAATGCTTCTGCATCATCAATGACTCTGCCATCAACTGGTAGATGTAAAAAATCTAACACCCCATTTGGATTACTCCCATACATAATATAAAATGGAGACTTTCCTGTGGATCTATTTACGAAACTATTATATGCAAACATCAGCTTGTGGTAATGCTAAAGTCCCATTGTTTTGGCTTTTCCCCAACTATGCACCTTAACAGGTTTCCCAAACTCCTATTTACCACCTCTATTTTCCCATCAGTCTGAGGATGATAGGCACTGCTGAACATGTAGTTGAAGCTCCCAACTTCTTCCATAAAGTCCTCCAGAAGTGACTTAAGAACCTTGTGTCCCTATCTGAAGTAATGGTTTTTTGAACACCATGCAAACAAACAACTTCTCTGAAAAACAAATCTACTACTCCTGTCACATCACTTGTTTTCTTGTAGGGAATAAAATGAACCATCTTAGAAAACCTATCACAAACATAAAAATTGAGTCATTACCTCATTGTGTTTTTGGTAATCCCAAAACAAAATCCATACTAAGATCTTTCCACGATCCTTTAGGAACAGGAACAAGAATATATAACCCTGTATTTTCTATGCATGGCCTTTTGAGACTTGGAAAATTTGACACCTCCCAACATATCTTTCCACATCTCTTTTTAGCTTTGGCCAATATTATTTCTCTGCTACCAAGGCTATCATCTTATCTTTACCAAAATGCCCAACCAATCCTCCGCTATGCAGCTCTTTCACTATATTCTCTCTCATAGACCCAACTGGAATACATAGTTGGTGTCCCTTGAATAGATAGCCATCCTGTAAAAGGTACTCATCCTGGACATCTCCTGCATCATCTGACAATGGATGACTTAACCTTTCAACAATATTCTTGAAATTAGAATCAGAAGAATACAAACCCTTTATTGCTTCAAAACCCACCACCTCATTTTCCATAGTGGTAAACAGAGTCACATGCCTACTCAATGCATTTGCAACTTGATTATGTTTTCCTAATTTATGTTTTAGAGAAAAAGTATAACCCTACAAAAATGATACCCACTTTGCATGCCTACTATTCAACTTCTTTTGTGTATTCACATACTTCAGGGATATGTGGTCTGTAAATAACACAAACTCCTTAGGCACTAAGTAATTCCTCCAATGCCTCAATGCTTGTACAATTGCATAAAATTCCACATCATAAGTAGAGTAGTTCTTTCTTACCTCATTCAGTTTCTCACTAAAGAAAGGTACTGGATTTCCACCTTGAATTAGGACATCACCAATACCCACATGTGAGGCATCAAAATCAACCTCAAACACTTTATCAAAATCCGGTAGTGCCAAAATAGGTGCCTCTATCACCTTCTTCTTCATGAACCAAAAGCTATCCTCAACTACCTTTGTCCACAAAAACTCCCTTCCTTTTGTGCAATCTGTTATAGGTGCTACAATATTGTGAAATTTTTAATAAACTTTTTGTAAAATGTTGCTAAACCATGAAAGCTTCTTACCTCTATTATACTCTATGAAGTAGGCCATTCAATAATTGCCTTTATATTTTTTAAGTCCATCTGTACCCCATCTACTGAAATAATAAAACCCAAGAATACCAAACTCTCTTGCATAAATGTGCACTTCTTCATATTTGTAAAGAGCTTCTCTTTCCTTAACACTTCAAATATCACCCTCATATGCCTCAAATGTTCTTCTTTTGTTTTACTGAAGATCAAGATATCATCAAAATAAACCACAACAAACTTATCATTATACTCATGCAACACAGTGTTCATCATCCTCATAAAAGTGCTAGGTGCATTGGATAACCGAAATGGCATCACCAACCACTCATATAATCCATTTCATATACTTGAATGTTATTTTCCACTCATCTCCTTCTCTGATTCAAATCTAATGATAACCACTTCTAAGATCAATCTTGGTGAAATACTTAGATCTAGCAAGCACATCTATCATATCATCAAGGTGAGGTATTGGGAACCTATACTTGATTGTAATTTTATTGATTGCTTTGTTATATGTGCACATTCTCCATGTTCCATCCTTCTTTGGAGTTAATAAAGTTGGGGTTGCACATGGACTCATGCTCTCCCTTACTACCCCCTTTCTCATGAGCTCTACCACTTGCCTATTCAACTCTGCATGCAATGTCAGGATCTCATCCTATAAGCCACTTGATTTGGGAGTGAAGACCCTGGAATCAAATCAATATGGTGTTGAATATCTCTTTTGGGTGGTAATCCATCTAGTAGCTCATCTAGGAATAACATCAAGAAAATTCATTCTATAATTGTGTTATTTCCACTGGTATTTGTGCAATTGCAGGTTCATCCTTATTTGCAACCAGTGCATAAGAAAACCCGGTTTCCTTTTCCTCCTTCACAAATTCCTTTGTATGAAGCATATTTTCAACCTTTCCCTATTCCTTAAGAGGTAGCGAAACTATTTGTGTGCCATCCTTCCAAGAAAGTATAAGTATTCTTTCCCCTGTCATGAATAAATTTTCTATCAAATTGCCATGGTCTTCCTAGTAGCATATGACATGCATCCATATGAATAATATCACACCAAATCTCATCCTTATAACTTTTCCCGATAGAAAAACTTATTAAACATCTCTTATCAATAGTAACTTCATTACCCTTCTTAAACCATGCAATATGGTAAGGGTTAGGATTCTTCTCACAATGCAGACCCAATTTCTCAACCATCTCATTTGAAACCATGTTCTCACAACTACCACCATCAATAATATATTACATACCTTTCCTCCTGAAGTGCATCTTGTTCTAAAAATATTTATATGCATCCATGCATCCCCCTTGATATCCTTTCTTGGAGCAATCATCATCCTCTTGATCATCAGATTTTCTCCAACATCTTATGGAATTTATAGGTCCTGTTTGTCTTCTACTTGTTCAACTTCAACAAGATTTACTCTTGGAGCATCTTCTTGCCTCTTGTCATGTGTATAATAATGTGGGCATTCAAAATCCCAATGCCCCTCTTCACCACATATGTAACAAACAAATGGTCTTCATGGAGCCTCCCATCCTCTATCACCAGCATATCCTCTGCCCCTAGAAAATCCTTTGCCTCTTTGTTGATTCTAGGAATATTGTCTTGTATCTTCTTGATTTTCCACTCCACGAGGTGATTCTCCCCTACCTTGGCTGAAACCAACTCGTCCATGAAAGGAGAATGAGGCCCCCTATTCATCCCAGGTGATCTCCTAAAACTTTGATGGCTTTTTTTTCCTCAGCCTTTAAGGCTAATTGATAGGCATCATCCATGCTCTTAATCGTATGTGCATGATTATCTCATCTTGAAAATAAAATTTTAATCCATTTGCATACCTTGCAGCCATTTTTTCCTCAGTTTCTTAATGCTCTACATGAATGGACAACTTGTAGAACTCATATGTGTATTCTTGCATGGTTTGTAAGTTATGTCTGAGATTCTGAAACCTCATGTAAAGGGTTTGTGCATAATCCACAGGGAGAAATTTATCTTTTAGCTTCTTCTCCATCTTACTCCAGGTCCTAATTATTTCTTTCCCCTTTCTTGACCACTCTTTCTGTAGGTGATCCCACCATAACATAGCATGACCTTTCAATTTTGTGCATGTAAATTTTACCTTCTTTTCTTCTAACATAGCCTTCCACTCAAAAAATTTCCCCATGCTAGTCAACCAGTCTATCAGCTCCTCTGGTTTTAGACTACCTCCATACTCTGAAACATCAACTCTTATCCCATCATTCTTTCCTTCTAATGCTCGAAGCATCCTTTCTTCAAAAGCTAAGGGTGGCATTTGCGTTTCCTCCTCTTCACAAACTTCTTCTTCATCTGTGTCATCTCCACCTTGATTTCCTCTCTGGGTTATCATTACAGCAAGCACAACAACTTGCCTCTGTAGATCTTGCATATTTCTATTCATCTAGGAAATACCACCTCCTCTTCCTCTTCCTGCCTTTTTTTTTCAAGACTCGAACCAGCTCTGATACTAGATAATGTAGCCAAATTCTAAACAAACTCAATATACTGCAAATAATATGAACTCCAAAATAAAATAGATCTCCTTCTTCGTTATTCAACCATGAATTACAATGCTTGATAAATAAGAAAACAACTCCCAACTCGAGTTGCCCACTAAAATCTAACTATCTTTGACTAAATCTACTCTAGGTGGCATAATTTACTATTTTTAGCAGTTTACCAGAACCTGTTATTCTTAGTAAGTCCACATGCTTATTCGTACGAGCACAAAAATTGCCACGCATCTTGTACATGCCTAAATTAGAGGAATTGCCAACTTTCTAACTCACTATGCATTTAAGAGACTAAAATTAACTAATGCCCTAAAATAGGAAAAACCTGAGTTATAAATTAAATCCTAATTTTTGGCCCTCAGATGGTGGAATTCAGGCCCAAAAATGTGCTGAAACGTGCTCCAACTGGACATTATAGGTTGACTAATGTGTGCGTCTTGTCGAAACAGGTGGTTTAAAAAAATGGACTCAAATAGACACCTCGAGCACAAGTTATGACCTCCACTACATATATCCCTTTCCAGATGAAAAATTCCACATCCAACACTACACCTCTCTCTGTAGAACAAACAACTTTTGATACAATAGTCAATCATTACAAGATAGGAATGGTTTCACCCCCTTTGAAATTGATTATCCAAGGTATTGCAGGCACAGGTACATCTTACATCATAAACAATATCCACTCCGCATTGTCCTTGGCATACCCCGAACAACCATCTCCCCTCTTGTTTCTTTCTCCTACAAGAGTTGCTGCATTCAAAATTTCTACATCAACTATATATGTCGCATTGCACATTCTAGTAAAGGAAATAAAACCACTCAAATTCATGTCACTTTCCTCTCTTCAACAATCGCTGCAACATTTTCATTACATTCTCATTGATGAGATGAGCTTCCTAGGCCCCAAACTCCTCACCAAAATTGAATTACGTCTTTGTGAGGCCTTCCCTCACTTCAAATATTTCTCTTTTGGTAATAGATCCATCATTCTCGTTGGTGAACTTGGCCAACCACCCCCTGTCAAGGACATTCCACTCTATTTTGATCACTCTTATGGAACAAACCCATGGCTTAGCTTCACAACGTGTATCACACTTACTACAATCTTTAGGCAGTAAGGTGTAGATGACGCCCAAATTTCTTTTCAAAAACTACTGTTAAATATTAGAGATGGAATCCTGCTAGTCAAAGATTGGAAAACACTTATCCAACAAACGGACTCTCAGATATCTGGCATTGACATTGCACCTTTCATTATATCTCCACATTTTTTTGCAAGAAATGAAATTGTCGATCAACACACTCTCAACATGTTGAAATCCTTCAACGCTCCAATAGCACGCTCTAATGTTGAGCTCACCAGGCTCAACATTTCAGAGGAACATGATGAAGAGTAGCTAAAACAGATAATTCTCCTATGTAAACAACAAAAGGCTATGCTCACCACAAATTTATGGGTTGGAAGATGGCCTTTTGAATGGCTCCCTTGGCACTGTTGTCGATATCATCTATGCCCCTTCTTTCGTCTCCTCCATCTCTTACACTTCTTTTTCATCGGCTTCAATAAATATAATGGCCCTCCCTGGAATCCATATATTCCCACCCATGTTCTCGTACCCTCAATCTCTAAAGGAAACCGCAGACAATATCTTTTAAAAATGGCATGGGAACTTACAATCCACAAATCTCAAGGCCTTATTTTACCTAAGGTAACTATGGATATAGGTTCTTCAAAATGACTTGACCTTACTTTCACCATAATGTCCAAGGTGCCCTCCTTAAAAGACCTATGCATTTTACCTCCCTTCTCTTTCGAAACGTTATTCCAGAATGTTTCCATCCTCTCACCTCTTCAAAAAAAAGGAAGAGGAATCCTGATTAAAAAGTCTTCATTTCCATGCTCTATAATATAAGGTGCCCCAGTCCATTTTCCCCCTCCTGCCGACATATTCATTCACGATGTCATTTCCTCTTGTACTTGCAATTTTTGCATACTTCATAAATATATATAGTGACTTTCAATGCTTCTCTTTTGTTGCTTCTTTGTTTCTCTCTCCACTCAATTAAAAAAAAAATTGCTTCTCTTTGGATCCCTTTTGGCGTCCACATCACACAATACATCGTATGATTGATAGTGTTTTATTCCATACCCATACATCCAAATGACATTTTCGTTGCACTAATATCATATGTGTATATAAAAATGCATGAGAAACAAATGTAGCATCAATGTTTTTTTCTAGAGAAGTATGGTGCTTAAAAGAAAATTTTAGACTCCATTATTTGATTGTCATTTTATAATCATCTGGGATTACACATGTTATTAATATAAACTAAACCATTAAGAATTTATATCATTATTTTGGTTAATATATTTTTAGATGGACAATAGAATATATAAGAGTATGGTTAAATAGATGGATATGAAAATAGAAGGTTATGTAGAAAAGATTATTAGCATTAATAAAAGATAAGATATTTCTACAGTCAAGAAAAAATTATGCAAGTAATATTTAAGATCAACAATTTGGATCAATATTCCATCATTAGAATGAGAACAAAAATGATGGACTTGATGATAGATCATGTAGTGACTCATGGTTTGCAACATTAATCTTAGAAATTTCTTACATTTCAAATATCTCTTATAAAATCTTATCATTTTTCAAATAACAAAGACTTCAACATAATAAGAAATTTGGATTTATATGAAATAGAGGAATTACGTAAAAATAAGTATAAAATTCTTTAAAATAAAACATAAATTTGAAATTAAAAAAAAAAACAAATTCCAAGGAAAGGTGGAAAGGAAGTACAAAAGATAGATCTTTCCAATAGGCTATTGTGCATATGTATTCAATTACATGGTTTAAAATGCAATAGCTAGTTTATTTTAATTTGAGCTAGTCAAATAATGTAATCTTTGATCTAATTTTTCAAAACATTCCAATTTTGTGTCTACTATGGTGAATGTGTATTGAATTGAGATTGTTTATTTGAGCCTTAAACTAAGAGTAAATATTAACACATTTAAGTATATAAGACAATTTCATACGGATTTTGGGTTTATTGGATTTTGGATTTGTTATGATGAATGTTGGACTCAATACATGTTTACAAGTTAATAATAAATATAGTTTTCATAGTTAATAACTTTTAAATTAGTTATGTATATAGTTTTCATGGTTAATAACCATAGGTTGTATATATCTTTAAAAAAAGTTGTAAATGTGAATATTGATAAACAAAAATTAAAAAACTTATAAAATATGAGGTTAAGTTACAAGTTATTTTTTCAATGAAAAGTGAAAAACATATAATAAATGTAAAGTATTTCTTAAATAAGTGGTTCATTTTTTTAAAGTTTTTTAAGAGTCCAACTTATCTTTTAATTAATATAATGTATTTTAGATCTAAATTTAATGGCCAGATACGCTTTTTAACTTCACTAAAATATTCAAATTGAGTTTCTATTACCAAATTCTATTAAGATAAATATTTTTAAGTTTATTCTATTAGAATTAGATTATAAATTATTATTTTTATTTGTGATCAAAAATCTTTTATTAATTGTTTATATGTTTACTCAATATTTAGGTTTCTAATTTATAATTAGTCTTCAATTCTTTCATTCAAGATGACTTCAAAACAAGGATTCTTTATTAAAAAAATACTATAATTAAAACTAGACAAAGCAAAATGCTCTTCATGTCAAAAGAATATTAGAAAAACTCATAAATTAGACAAACTTATGTCATTGAAATGGTTTATATTCATTTTAATCGGTATCAAATGCATATCAAAAATAAATAAAAATTAAATGCAAATATTTATTTATTTTATTAGAAAAATTAAGCATTAACTAAAACATTTAACTATTTCATCTAAATGGTGTAATTGTTACACCAATATCAAATGTGTATATAAGAATGTATGAGAAACAAATGTAGCATCAATTTTTATACCCATAAAAATATAGTGCTTAAAATAAATTTAAGACTATATTAGTTCATTTTTATTTTATAATCATCTATGATCTTATAGTTTCTTAACATTCATGTTATTAGCAAAAAATAGACTATTAAGAATTTATCTCATTATTTAGTCAATAGTCCTTTCATATGTATAATAGAAAGTATAAGCAAGTTGTAATTTAAAATATGTATATGAAAGAAGAGAGTTAATAGAAATAATTCTTAACATTAATAAGAGATCATATTTCCATAGTCCATAAAATAGAGAGAAAATTCTTGAAAAAGTCACGCGAGAAACTTTCACATTTAATATTTTAGATCATGTATTATGATCTATCATTAGGATTAAAATAAAAATGATGGACCATAGAGCATAATATGAAATGTTGATCTTAAAAAAAAAAATTTGACATGGTTTTTTCATAAATCTTTTCTCAATTCTTTACATTATTTTTAATAATGGATGTTTTAAATAATAATAAACTTGGGTTTCCATTAAAGTTAAAACCTTTAGCATGTGAAACAAGGGGAAATAAATATATGAAAGAAAGTAATTACATAAAAAAATTATAACATTCTTTTGACATGAAGAGCATTTTTGGGATGTATTTAGTTTTGGATTAGGTGTAGTGTCATGGGCATTGAAGAACCAACTCGTCATAACTATTTTGTAAAAATAAGTAGAGTATGTGCTAGCCACATCCAAATCATGTCAAATATTTTGAATGTGGAGAGTGTTGTCAGATTTATTGCATGATAAAAAAGAAGCAACACAGATATTTTGTGCCAACAATTCAACAATAGTTTTTTCAAAGAATCATGTCTTTTATAAGTGAAGTAAGCATATCAACACAAGATATCATTATATTAGAGAACTTGTCAACAATAGTTGGATCTACTTAGAGTTTTCTAGATTTAAATATTAGTTTATATGTATTTTCACAAAAAAACTTTAGCACATGAGAGACTTGAATATTTGAGAGAAATATTAAATGTAATTGATCAATCGGTAGTCATGTTTAATGGGAAGTGTTAGTAATAATAAACATTGACACATGTAACTTTTAATTACAAAAACTTAGTTTTGTATTGTTATGAAAGAAAATTTTATTTTTAGGAAAAGCTTGATGTAAAGAATGTAGTTTAAAATCAGGAAAAAATTGATTTAAAGCATGTATTTTAAAATTAGCAAAAACAATTTTAATGGAAACGTGCCTTAAAAACATATTTGAAAAAAATTTGTAAAGAGTTATAAATATGTGTGCAAACGCCATATTTGTATGAAGAAGAAGAGAAAGAAGGAGAATAAAGAAGAAGAGAATTGAAGTTCTTCTAAATTATTAATGGAAAAAGTTTTATTTTGCATATTGAGTTTGTTTTGTATTTCTCATTTTATTTTGTTTTAGTTTTTTTTTACTTATTGAAAGCACACACCTTCAGAAGGGTTTTGGCTTCATCCAATTCTTCACTAATTTAAGATCAATTCTCAATTCTTTTATTTGATGAATTTGAAACAACATTTATTTATAAATATTTTTTTAGGCGAATTAAAACTCATGTTATTTTTTTATACTAACTACACTTATTTCTGTTAAGTTTTAAGTGAAATCAGAAAAACTCATGTGATTGAAATGATATATCTATTGTAATATTATCAAATGTATATATTTATTTATTTTATTAGAAGGTTTAACTTTTTAACCATAAAAATTAATACATATCCCTTTCCTCCAAATTTGCATTAATATCATATGTATATAAGAATGCATGAGAAACAAATGTAACATCTATTTTTATCTCAAAAATATAGTTCTTGAAAACAAAAAATTAGACTCTATTAATTGATTGTCATTGGATAATCATTTGAGATATTACCCATGTGTTACTAACATAAATTAAACCATTAATAATTTATATCATTATTTAGGATGATAGAAATTATTCTTAACAATAACAAGAAATATAATTTTTCCGCGGTCCATAAAAATAGAGATATAATTTCTTTCAAAAATCATGTAGTAAATATTTAAGATGAATTTTTTGGATCACACTTTATAATCTATTATTAGGATGGGAGTGAAAATGATGAACCTAATAATGGATCATGTAGCATGGTTTGAAATATTGGTCTTAAAATTTTCTTACACAATTCTTTATGAAATCTCTTCTCAATTTTTAATATTTTTAAAATAATAAATACTTCAAAATAATAAGAAACTTGGATTTCGTGGAAATCATGACCTTTAAAAATTGAGATAAAGTGAAATAAATATAAATAAGAGTAATTTCATAAAAACAACTATAACATTCTTTAAAATAAGATCTAAGTTTTAAGATAAAAATAAATTTCCAAGGAAAGGTGGGAGAGAAGTATGGGAGATGGATCTGTTTGGTTTCTAAATCTGTAAGAGTAGGTTTACACAAAAATAATTAATTATAATGTTGTACAAACATCATACAAATATATAGGAGGAGGATTTCCTAATATGGAAGAATCCTATTTTAAATCCTACAACAAACCCAACCAAATACTTCTATCTACATGGGTTGTTATAACTCACACAACCATTTTTACGTGGATTATTAACTCCCCACCCACCAAACAAACTATTACTAAGTAATTATTTATTTACTCACATAATAAACCATGTGAGTGTTAATAATTCCTAACATTCCTCCATTAGTGCGAATATTGGGAAAACTTGTCTTGTACTACAACGTATCATTTTGAAGCTTGTTCATGATCTGGATGGTTTTGTTTTCAGGATAACTGACAACCTCCGGGATGGTTTTTTCAAGTGGTAAATCAACAACTAAAAATTATGGTTTTGTTTTCAGGTAACCAACAAACCTTCAGGATGGTTTTAAAAATGGATAACCAACAACTATAATATCATGATACAATAGAATTATCATTAGCTCTCATCACATTCTTCCATTAAGGGATTACTTAGGAATTGTGCTCACACATTACAAACTAAAAAAAGAAACTGGAAATGGAATATTGGTGTCATGTTCTCCCCCACAATGTCAAATTTCCACTTATTTAAAAAACCAAACAGGAACACTGAAATATGAAGCACACTGAAAAAATTGAAAGCAAACACACTCTGAAAAAAATGTCACCAAATCTTTGTGCCTCCCCATCCTTAGCAACTAATGAGATGTCATTCATCGACCTCCAACCTCAATTTTCCTGCATCCTTTGATTGATGTGCTGCTAACTCAACTGGATTTGATCATGGAGCTCAATTTTACATACCTCAATTAGATGTCAAATTCTACCAAAAATGTGTCCGTAAGGAAAAAAATTTATTTATTTTTCAGACTTTTATAATGACTTAATTTTTTGACTCTTTTGATTTTAAGAAAACAAAATGATCCTTGACTCACATGCTAACTGAAAATGTCTCAAATACATGGTCAATCTACCTTTTGCGATGGATGAGTAAGAATCAACACCAAGTATATGCATGGGTGACTAAAACTAGTGGACTCGAGGTAGTGAAAGCATGTGTGAGTGGAGATGAAGGATAGATATGGATCTTCCTAGGTATGATACGAGAAGCAAATTACTATCATAAATATAGCAGCCATGGGCGTAGAGAAAATCCCCAAGTATATGGATTTGGCAGCAATCTGCATGAATAGTACTATCAACAGCTGTAAAGAAGATAAAACTATGTAAATGGAGTGATGACTGTTCTTGAAGATCTAATATAAATTCTAACTTTGTTTTGAAAGGCTCCACAACTGTAAATAATGATCACAACAAATAACGGTCACAGAAGAGGTAGGCTAATGAAGATTCATGATGGGTGTCTTATAACAAATCCAATGCAATATTGACTACTGCAAATCAAATATAATTCTGATGTACACAAGCCATCGAATCGATCTTTAGCATGCAATCCAAAGTTGTAAAGCTAGTGGTGTCCAATACTACAAAACCGTCAATGTAACATAATAAATTCAAATCCAAATATACTAAATGTATTCAAATATGAATGGATTGAGTGCAAAACAGGTTAAGTCCAAATGAGTTAGTCAAATAATGTAATGTGATAATATTTACAAAAACATCCCATATGGTGTTGGGATTGGATTTTGTGTTTATTATGATGAATGTTGGATAAATTGAGGTTTTTTACTTGAGTGTTAAGCCAAGAGTATATACTAACACATTTAAGGATATAATACATGATTTCATAAAAAAAATTGGATTGGATTTTGTGTTTATCATGGTGAATGTTTGATAAATTTTATGTCATCTTATTCAAACCTTAAATAGAGTGTACATACTAATTTAAGCTCAATACGTATGACGCATTTTCCCTTTTTACAAGTTAGTAATGCATATACATTTTCATGGTTAATAGCCATAATTATATGTTCTTTCTTATGTCTATATGTTTTTAGTGGTTAATAAATATAGGTTGTAAATACCAAAAAAATTAAATGTGCATTTTGATAAATTAAAAATATAATTTCTCTCTAAGTGGTAAGTACATGTAAACTATTTTCATTTCAATTAGAAGAATAGAATAAATGTGAAGTAATTCTTATTCTACAGATGGTCCACATTTTTTTTAATTTCGTCACAGAGGCTAACTTATCTTTTAATTAACTTAATGCATTTTAGATCTCAATTTCATGGATGGATAGATCTTGGTAACTTCACCATAGGGAAAATTTTAAGAGGCTAATCTTGGAAATTCGAGGTGGAATATGCCTAGTGAATATCCTTGGAACCACTTTCGTGACATAGGTGAATTTCTCGGGACAAAAAAATTCAAGTCGCACAACAACAAATCTCTTGTCGCACAACAAAAAATTTGTTGTCACGCGAAAAAAAAAATTCTAATCATGCGATAGCAAATCTCTTGTCGTGTATCTTTACTTCTTTCTTGTTGTGCATCTGTACTCCTTGATACTTGTCGCATGAGTGAGCACTTCTCAAATTCGCACGTCTGGCTCTGCACTCCTTATCAATATGTTTACACAATACTTGCTTATACTTCAGACAATACCTTACTAGTAAGTTACTAGTATACTACCTCACGAACTACCTATGATTATATAAGAGGATTTTTAAATAGTAGGCGAAGCCAACCCCTAAAAAATTTAATACTGAAAATTTTAGGTGAAAGGTACACTGTCGTACTCGAAAAAAATAACCTTTTTAGACTTTCCAAATAAGGAATATTCACCAAATTATGAATATTCGCCACTAAATGTTTCCCTGCTTTGCCAAAATCCTCAAATATGTGAGTTTTTATTATCAATTCTATTAAGAAGAATCTCTATAAATATTTTTATTTTTGTTATTTTATTAGTTGTTTATATGTTGACTTAATCCTTAGGTTTTAAACTTATGATTAGTGCCCAATTATTTCATTCAAAAAGACTTTGAAACAAGGATTATATATAAATAGTTTTTACTCCAATTAAAGCTTGTGTTATTTGTTTATATATGTTTATTGTACTTATTTTTGTTAATAATTAAGTAAAATTCAATAGACACTTGTCATTGAAATGGTTTATATTTATTGTAATAATATCAAACGTGTTAAGAAATCTATTGTTCACATTGGTATTTGGTATTTACCGTAGAGTAAGTATTACGTAGGATTGTAGACACAAAAATATACACACTTGGGTATATTTCTAGGTCCTAAAGCATACTAATGTATACATGATTCCTAGGCAAGAATACTAGTGGTTTAAAACTTATTTTGGCCTTTTGATTGTTTTATCTCTTATAATTTACTGGCTTTACACACCTCACATCTCTATCGACACTTGACTGATTTATATTTTAATGACCTCAGACGCTAGCGCTCAGCTAGGACATAAGCATCCAGGTGCTCTTGTCCCTTCTGGGTTCTCTTTCCCTTCTTTATCTTCTTCTTACTCTTTTGGGCCTTTTCTCCTTTTGGTCACCTTTTAAAACTTTTGGTCATCCTTTCAGTTTTCAATTATAAAATTCAAATAAGGGAATCATATATATACTTAGTTGCTCTCTCAAATAAGGGGCCAAACACTATAAGCATTATCTAACACCAGCTAAGCTTACACAAAGGCACAAGAGCATTACAAGGAACACATCTAGCACATCCATACAAGGGATAAGGGTTACATTATTATGCATACACAACATAGAAGGGGAGTTCATTCTATTCCATCACACACATTCTCTCATACTCGATATAATCTACATCTAGCCCACTATCATCATGAAACTTGCACAAAGGCAACCTAGGGAATCATTACACACACAAGCACAAAGAACAACATGGACTATGAGATGTAGTGTAGTGTTCAGTCATAAGTTCACTCTTCGAGTGATCGTCGAGGTCAGTCTAAATCCCCATTTTGCATCTTTTTTATTACATTTGATGTGGTTTATGGGCATGTGCAGGTAGATACTTGTTTTGTAGGTTACATGTATGAACAAAGACATAACAAAGAAACCCGAGTGAAAAGAGTGTATAGGAGTGAATATTTTCCAACCCAAAAAATACCATATTCCAAGCATCTGAGCATACACGGGATCCTAGATCAGTCACTAGTGCCTAGGGTGCTCTTGTCCTCCTACGATCACTTATATCCTGTGCATTAGGGTTATGAACCCTCATCAAGCCTTGGTGAAACTGTTCCCAATCTGTTCCAATAGATACTTAGTCTAGATCACACCCAGGTTGTGCAGAATCAGAAAATTCATCTTCCCCTCTCATTGATTTAGGGTCATACACTGTTAAATGCTTATTGTTTGCACCGAACTGTACTTAATTACTTGAATATCCTTTATCACAGTAGCTACTCTAAAATTAAGGTTTAATAAAAATCATATTAAATCATTTGGTGAACCCATTCCCTCGAACCCTACCTTACTTCAAGGCCTTTTTTATGCCCATCACCTATAGTGGTCATTTTAGTCCTCTTGAGCACACTGAGCTTCCTCCATCTTCCGATAAGCTTTCTAAACCAATGGGTGAATGTGATAATCCCCTGATTAACTCAACCAAAATTCCTCTTGAAAACATTGAAATTTATGACACTGAATAATCATATGATGTCACTAATGTTGATCAAGAACAACTTGGCAAGCTCACTAATTTATGTTCTTATTTTTGCACCAACCCTACACATATTCCACATGTCCTAAATACTTTACGCGTTGCTAAAAAATCTCAAGATACTACCACTCTCCCTGATCCATAGGGATCCAAATAAACACTACTTCTTCAGAACAACCAGTTTTAGAAGGAGGAATTGAGTAGAATGAAGAGCAGACTGTAAAGTTATAGAAATTCCCCTCTGTGTAGAGAGGAGGTTATGTAACTGACCTTGCACAGAATGATGGTTGCATAACAGCTGGTCTGTAGAAACCGGTGGTCCTGTCACTTATGGTCAAAAAATAAAAGTGAAGCCACAAACGGATAGGAAATTCAAGTGTCTCATTCACGTCTCTTCCTTGGAGGACGTTTCCCATTCTCTAGTGCATGGGAGGACATGGGAGGAAGGCTATTTAAGGAGCATAGGCAAGAATCGATTATCGAAGGAAATAAGAGTTGGATGCAAGAGGTGAGAAAGAAACCATTGGAGCTAGAGTTGTTTTGTAGAACAAAGGTGAAGAAACAAAGAAACCAAGTATAGAAAGGAAGTGTTTACATTGTTTTCTTCCTTTTCTCTTGTTGTAATTTGTATTTCATTTACAATTGGCCAATAAAATTTGGGAAGAAAAAGTAATTTCCCTTCCTGACTGGTTTTCCCTCAACTTGGGGGTTTCCAGGATAAAATTTTGGTGTTGAATTGTTATTTCCTTTCTTGCAAATAGTTCTAAGTTTAGTTTTTCTCACAATTAATAAATGAAAGACTGCCATTTTCAAAATTGAAAGTAGAAACAGTAAATAGTTGTGGTTTATAAGTTTCCAAATTTTGAAGTTTACAGATCATTTTGGTATCAGAGCTGATAATTATCCAGGAATGTGGTATTCATTCTTGTGATTTGTATGACAGTGACAAGGTCTAAAGGCGAAGAATTTTTACCTTGCAATCTAGACATATCTATGAAGAAGTGGAAACAAAGAATTTGAGATCAAATGGAGGAAGAGAACTTGGTCCGTAGAATTGAGATGCTAGAGACCATGATGGATAGGATGTATAGACATCAACAAGAACTCTCAGATCTACAAAAGACGGCTTCAATCAAGCAAGATTCCATGGACTCGTTGGTTCGCTCCTTGGCGAAAAATTTTGGCAAAGGAAAGAGCCACAAAGAGGAAGAAGATATGGAAGAGTATGAAGAAGAATCTCTAGTTGTAAAAGAGAAGGTAAAATATAATCATGCTCCTTTTAAAGTTGAAACTAAGGTTGAATTAAGAGCTTTGAAGGACAAGTAGATGTAGAGTTATTAGATAAATGGTTAAAAAATTAGAAGTTTACTTTAGTGTGCATAATTTCACGGAGGCACAAAGGATTACCTTTGCACATCTCAAAATGGAAGGTCATGCTCTGGTTTGGTGGGAAACCCATCTAGCCACTTGTGAAAAGAAGAAACGTCCTATTGTCAGTACTTGGGAGGGTTTTAAAGAATTTCTTAGAGATAACTTTTATCCTATTGGCCATAAGACTGACTAGATGATTAAATGGCAGTACTTTAGACAAGGCAATGGTCAAAGTGTGCAGGATTATACTACGGAGTTTCAGAGACAAGCCATGTTGCTTAATATGGACTTGGAGGATGAGGATATTCTGACCAAGTATTTGGGAGGACTTCACACTCACCTTCAAAGGAAGGTCATCTCCATGAAGCCCAAGGATCTCAATGAATCTTGTGTGCAAGCATATTACATAGATGATGGAATTAAGCAAGGGGAAGTAGAGTCAAATCCAAAATAGTCAAAAAATTAGGAAAAGAAAGAGCAGGGAAAAACAAGTAACAAAGGTAAATGGAAGGGGAAAGGTAAAAAACTGCCACTACTTTGAATACTTGTAAAGATCCCAAGAATTTTTGTAAGAATTGTGATATCAATGGTCATACTAACGCTACATGTTGGAAGTTACATCTGGAGTTACATCCAAAGAACCGAACCAAGGATTCAAAGAAATCCATGACAGCTGTAAAGACAGATGGGGAGGTGGAAATAGAGGATGATTCTGATGTAGACAAGAGGCTTGGTGGATGCACGACCACCAACATGGACAACCAAGAACAAGAGGAGGAGATGAGTAACTATTCCAGATCAAAATCCAAATCAAGAGAACTAAGGTAAATGCTTTGGTTGATACTGGTTCTCAATCTAATTTTATTTCTGATGTGGTTGTGAAGAATCTTGGTCTTGAAACTTATGAGCATCCACATCCATATCCTTTGGGATGGGTGAAGAAGGGTGTAGATATACAGGTAACAAGAAGATGTAGGTTCAAGTTTGGGATAAATTCTCAGTATATAGATGTATTGGAAGCTGATGTAATTCCACTTGATGCATTTGATGTTGTTTTCGAGAGTCCTTACTTGTATATCAGGGATGTTATATTCATGAGGAGGGAGAACCGATACAGATGGGTCAAGGATGGAGTCAATTACAACATCCAGGCACACCAACGTAATCAAAAACTTACTATGGTAAGTGTTAACCAAGAAAAAGATTAATTCATGAAAATCATAATCAGTTTTGTTTACTTTTATTAAAGGATAAACAAGATGGGGTGGAAATTTCAGATGTTTCTAACCAAGGGATGAAGGATTTGGATAGTATTATTCAGTATTTTCAGGAAGTATTTCAGACTCCCAATGGGTTACCACCAAAACAGGAGGTAGAGCATGAGATTCAACTATTGCTAGAGTCCCCTCTACCAAATATCGGGTTGTATAGGCAATCCTTGGTGTTGGAGAGTACAGAGTAAAGAAATAACTCCAGGAGCTATTAGACCAAGGGGTGATACACCCAAGCACCTCACCATGTGGTTCACCTATTGTGATGGTGCCAAAGAAGGATGGTTCTTGGATAATGTGCATCGACTACCATGCCTTGAACAAGATTACCATAAAGAACAGATATCCACTCCCACACATAGATGACCTTCTGGACCAGCTTCAGCATGCAAATTTTTTCACAAAGTTGGATCTCAAGTCAGGTTATCACCAAGTTAGGATGAAGGAGGAGGATATATGGAAGACTTCCTTCAAAACAAAACAAGGTTTGTATGAGTGGTTAGTACTTCCATTTGGTTTATGTAATGCACCCGCTACATTTATGAGATTGATGAATGATGTATTGCGGGAATTCATAGATTCATGTGTCATTGTATATCTAGATGATATTATGATTTTTAGTGCCACATGGGAGGAACATCTAACACATTTGCAACAAGTCTTGCAAGTTCTCAAGGAGAAACAACTGCTATGCAATATGAAGAAGTGTGAATTTTCCAAATAGTCACTTGTATATCTTGGGAATGTGGTTAGAGGAGGAGAGCTACAAGTGGATACAAAGAAGGTGGAAGCCATCACCAATTGGCCAACACCAACAGGAGCCATAAAGACTAGAAGTTTTGTAGGAGCAGTACAATACATGAGGAAGTTCATTCCAGGATTCTCCGTTATTGCAACACCTCTACACACAACGGCCACAAAGAGTAAGGGATTTGACTGGGGTAAGGAACAAGATAAGGATTTTGAGTTGTTGAAATACAAGATTAGTCATGCTTCAGTACTTGCTCTTCTTAATTTTATAGCAACCCTTTGAAGTAGAGACAGATCCTCGAGTGATTATCCTATGGGAGCAAATGTTGTTACAGGGAGGTAAGCCAATATGTTATCATTCTAAAACTTTCACTTCAACAGTTAGAGGATATTCAGTATATGATAAAGAAATGTATGCACTAGTTCAGACCATAAAGAAATGGAAACATTATTTATTGGGTAAAGAAACTATTGCGCACACTGACCACAAACCTCTCTAGTACTTGCAAGCACAATCTAAATTGTGGCAGGAAAGGCACTTCAAGTGGATGGGATTCCTTCAACAATTCCATTTAGTGATCAAATACAATAAATGTAGCACAAACTTGGTGGCAAACATGTTGCTAGGTCCGCCCTCCCACACAGTTTAGAAAATATCCAGTTTGCCACTATCTCTCAGATTGAGCCCTTCATGAAAGAATATTACAGAGATACATATGTTCAAGACAAAGATCAATGTTGGGGTACGAACTTTCAAGGGTAGGTTGAAGACCCCTAATCTCTCAAATGATCGAGCTATTTAATTTGATGAGGGAAAGCTTTGTGTGCCAAAAGAAGAAAGAATTTTATTTTTTGGAAAGCACATACTTCACCAAGTTTGGGAAATTTTGGTGTTGGTAAAAACCTTATCCCACTTGTAGTAGAACCCCAAATTACACTTTTGTTTCCACTTGTTCCCAGTGTTATCCTAGTACATTATCTTTTATTCACCCATTTAGGATTAATTGAAATCCTAATTAATTAGTAGGGAAAAACCTTTTGGATTAATTAAATTGGGATGTATCATTTTTGTATCCGGGATGTAGCTATGTTAATTATTATCTATTAATTAGAGGATAGATTAATTAATGATAAGTGTGTGCACATCCTATCATCTACCACTTGATCAAACTAAAAGGACTCTACTTAGAAATCTACTTGGACTCTCTATCCTTACCCTAGTTAACTGCACTTATTTGAGGGATCCTAGAAACTATTGTGCAAACTGAAATACAAATCTCACATATTTGCAACCACAATTAAATTAGAAAGCATGACGGATGGCATACAAATGGATGGAATTCCTTCAACAATTTGGTGAAAGTTTAATTTACTGAAAAAAATTGGTATGTAGACATGTAACTTCCACACAATGTTAAATCTTAAGTTTGCATATTCTCATTTCATCCCTGTATAAAGGAACTTTTACAAAGAGGCTATAGATAAAGTACAAAACCTTTGGAGTGACATATCAGCTTGAATTGCAGTGCAAAAACTTTGTTGGAAGGATATGTATGGAAGCCATTATTATTCAAATTTTTTCCACTCTACCCATAGCATCCACAGATTTGTGTTCATTTGTAAGGAAGAAAGGTCTTCACAACCCTATTGAGGTTTGATGAGGGAAATTACATAAGGTCGAAAGTAGTTTGTTCATTTTCATTACTGTGGTAACACCCATATTTTACACTTGCAAAGGTTTGTGTATTGGCCCAATATGTAATAAGAAGTATCTAAATTCATAAGAGGATGTAAACTTTGTTGTACAAGAAAGCCTAAAATCAGGAAGGAAGGTTTATATATGCCTTTATTGGCCCCTACTCATCCTTGGGAAGATATTTCTATGGATTTTGTAGGAGGAATACCTATGTCTAAACATGGCATGACTATTAGTATATGTTTTTGTTGATATATTTAGTAAGATGTGTGTTCTTATGGCATGTAAAAAGATAATAAAAGCATATGAGGCAGCTGTGCTTTTCTTTGCTAATGTATGGGTGAATTTTGGCTTGCCAAAGTCTATTTTTTCTGATAGAGATTCCAGGTTCTTGGGGAATTTTGGACTACTTTGTGGGACAATATGGACACCAAGCTACAGAGGAGCACAACCTTCCATCCACAGACAGATGGGAAAACAAGAGGTGGTGAACAAGAGAATTTGGTACAGCTGATTAGAGGGTATAATAGCAAATATCCATGGACTTGGGATGAGTCCTTAGCCTACATTCAACATTCCTACAACCGGGAAGTACACACATCCACTATGAAGTCACCATTTGAAGCATGCTTGGGATATCTACCTATGAATCCACTGGACATAGTGTTGGAAACAGATGAAGGGGAGATATGTGATTTAGAGGTGACTAGAGCAAAAAATTCATTGAGAGGATCCAAAAAATCCATCTCAAGGTGAAAAAACAATTGGAAAAATCTCAAGCCAAGTATAAGGCTAGACATGATCAACATAGGCGAGAGGAAGAAATTCATGTTGGAGACAAGGTTTGGCTTTACTTGAGCAAGGGGATATTACAGGGCCAAGTGAGGAAACTCAAGCCACTACGATATGGGCCATTCACTATACTGGAGCAAGTTGGAGAAAATGCCTTCAGGATTGATTTGTCACCATTCATATGGATGTAGTCAATAGTAAATTGTGATAACTTGCACCTATATGAGTCATCCATGTTTGAAGAAGAAGAAGAATTTCAGTTACTACCTTCCATAGAAGATTGCATCTTGGATTCACGAGGTGAATTGGAGGAGGATGTAGTGTTGTAATAGAATATCATAGAGACAAGGAGAGGTCCATGGGAGGAGTCTTGGAAGGTTGGACTTAAAGGGAAGACACCAAGGTAGGCCCAGTGGTACTCAAAGGAGAAAGTGAGGGAATTGTTTCCTCATCTACTCCCCCACTAAGATTTTGTGGGACCAAAAGCCTCCTGAGCAGGGGAGGTGTAATCCATAAGGATCCAAATAAACACTACATCAAAACAACCAGTTTCAGAAGGGAAAATTGAGCAGAATGAAGAGTAGGTTGTAGAAGTTACAGAAGCACCCCTCTTGTGAAGAGAGGTGGTTGTGTAACCGCCCCAAAGGTTGTGTAACTTCCCCTGCACAAAAAAAAGTTATGTAACCACCAGTCTACAGATACTTATGGTCCTGTCACTTATGGATGAAAAATAAAAACATAGCCATGAACAGATGCATAATTCAAATGTCTCGTTTGTGTCTCTTCCTTGGAGGACGCTTCCCATTCTCCAGTGCATGGGAGAACATGGGAATAAGGATATTGAAGGAGGAGTATAGGAAAGAATCAATAATCAAAGGAAATCAAATTTTGATGCAAGAAGTGAGAAAGAAACCATTAGAGCTTGGAGTTTATTTTATAGAAGAAAGGTATAATTGAAACATAGCAGCCAAGTATAGAAAGGGAGTGTTACATTGTTTTACTTCCTTTCCTCTTGTTTTAATCTATATTAATTCACAATTAGCCGATAAAATTTGGGAATAAAGAGAAATTAACCTTCCTGACTTGTTTTCCCTCAATTTGGGGGTTTCTAGGATAAAATTGTTGGTGTATGAATTATATATTTCCCTTTCTGCAAATTTTTGATTCTAAGGTCAAAGTAAAATTCATATCACTAATAAACTTTGTTATGGGATTTCTGAATTGAAAGGGAGGGAACAACGATTAATTGTGATTCTGTGGAAATTCCAAAGTTGAAATAGTTTACATGGGTGATCAGAAATAAATGATGACATGAAGAAAAATTAGAAATGATTGTACCATAACCAATCAACTTCCAAATCAACCAGAAACATGAAGGTTCCTCCTTGGTATGCCATTGACTTCCACTCTATGTGAATTGACTTCCATCATTAAAACCGAGTATCCCATAACATATTGGAGATGAGAACACAACCAAAATAGGTTTCATTCAAAGTAAGGAACAGATCCCATAGCACAATAAACCTCTCTTGGAATTTTATTAGGACAGATGATTTTTTATTTTTTTTCAAGGGTACTACAAGTGATTTTTTGCAAACCCAAGGGCTCAATATCCAACAACATTACTAAACAAGGATAGAAACTAAAATAGTATTGTTTTCATCATATCTAGATTAGGGATGAAAAAATTTGTTTCAGGAGTTTTATTTCAAGATTTTTGCATGTTTTTATTTCATTTTCAGTGGCCATCTCCTCTAACCACACAACATCTAGAAGGTTTACACGATGCCTTCAAATTTGTTGAGAAACTTAAGTTTTCCACCTTCCTTGGAGCCCACTAATTTTGGAAACCCAAGATACCAAAAAATGACAGTAGGAGTCTTTGATCACTGAGATACAAAATGTTTGATAATATCTCAACTATGATTCAAAATGTACACTGAGATAACAAATAGCTGGTACAACCTTATTTTGAATGGGAGATTACTAAGTATACTCATGTTATTTGTAAGGAGTGAGTAATCATGGATAACTGGAGACCATCCATTCAAGGGTAACATATTATTACAACTGTGTGAGCTGACGTGGTTATTACAATCCTTGAATTTGATTACTATGAATTAATTGGCACTGAGGACATTCCATGATGCAATTATTATAGACTAATTACTCAATTAATAAGGTTATGATGAGGCATAAAAATCTAGTGCTACAATGTGGAGAGGTGGGTTAAAGGTAAATCATTTGTCAAAATGAGCCTGGTATAAGATAGGCTTATTTGATTTAAATTACAAGGTTCTGGTATTCATTTGTGGGGTGGTGGCTGCCATAAATTCCAAGCTAGTACTAAAAATTTTAATCCAAGGTTTTTGGTAATCTCTTAGATCAATGTTGAGATGGTCCAACATAAACTGCGCAAAAATGCATAACTGATTATGATGATGGGAAACATAATTGACCAAATATTTAATAGCCGCATACTTTATTCCATCTGAATTACCATGGAAAAAACCATCTTAATTATTCAAATGCACATGTGCAAATGCCATCTTCTAATGATGCTAACGACTCCTAAAAATAATTTGCATTCAGAATCAGATTATTTCTGGATTAGCACGATCCAAAATAATAATTGCAATAGATGTGTCACATTTTCTCTTTAAGAAGTTCCTAAAATACCTTAAATTATATGCTCTCGTTCCTACATACCGAACAACTTTGCATGAAGTGTGCAACATTTGCATATTTCTCCTCATTGTTGTGTGCAATCTATTGATGTTGTCCTTCTTGACCATTTGGTCGTAAGGATACAATTGAGAAAGGTTTTCGTTCACTCATAAGCAAAGGTGCATGATATACTATAGGAATTTCTACATGTACTCATTCATTAGTGTAAAATCATTAAGAGATATCATTCTAAGGAATCTTCTTAATAACAATAAATCAAGTGTCTAGTTAGAGCCACTCTACCAAAATTATCTACTATTTTCAGCGTGATAATTTCCCCTCTACCTTTTTAACCATGGTATCTAAGGAAGGCCCATCTACTGATGAATACAAAAACCAAGTGAGCTATTGATTATATCCTCTATCCATTTTAAGATAGTAATAAACATGTTGTGCCTCTCCCTTGCATCACAGGCACATGGTTACATTTTCCCATTGGGATTTTACAAATGCCTCCACCAGATTAATTACTATTCATTTAGAGATAAAACATGGATATGAGCTACCATGTTTACCCGTGAAATGACATAGTTTTCAATCTTAATTCTATACTGTACAATAAAATAAATGCTAATCTAGAAAGCAGTACTCTAATCCAAACTCCCAATATCTATTACTGGACACCCTCCCCATGATTCCAAATTTTGGGATGCACTTTTCCAATTAAATCTGGTGCATCAAAGGAATGACCTGTAACTGATGGATAGGTTATAAGATAGATCAAGTATGACTCATTGATGATGCTTCATTTTATCAGCTCAGGGATGTATGTATTGACCTATGGTGTTGTCCTTATATTTACAACATTGAAATTTTGAGATGTTAAATACCATAAGAACATACAGGGAAATTCCTAAAGGATGCACCAGTAGTTAAAGAAATCAAGCATTGCTGCACATAAAGGAAATTACATGAAAATGAAATTGTCCTATTAGGTAATAGATAGCTTTCCTAAAACATTGCTAGAGAAATTATTCCATGCAAAAATTAGAACTGTAAATTACAATGAGATTTCAAAATGACAATAATCAAAGTAAAATGTATGTAAACACAATACAGATAAGAACCACATACAACTATTTACAGATATTACCTCAAGGGCCCACTCTTGATCCTCTTTCATTAGCTCCACATTGCAGGGTGACAATTCTGTATGGGTCTTGTAATACCTCCTCTGTGAATCTCAACGGTAATGGAAATTACAATATTCCAAATGCATGTTGTTGTGTTTCAGATTTACACTTGGAATGAAACTACAATCAGGGGACAAGCAAGTCCCTCCTCTTTAATGGGAGAGGTTCCCTTATTGAAAGCAGGGGAAAAACCTATGTACAAATACACAATATTTCATTCAATGGTGGTTTCCTGATATCTTGAAATGTGTTTTATGCCTGGAAATTTATCAATACATGAGGATAGAAGACTTGAAGAGAGGAGGGAGGCAGAAGAAGACAATACTTTCAGGGAAAAGAGATGGCAGAGAAAACCCTTATATGTATTGAGAAAATGAGATATAGAGTAGAACCATTCACATTTATAATAGGCACAATCCCAAACTCAAATTTCTTGAGATTGTATAAACTAGAACACAAAGTTTCTAAGCATGCAAGGATTAAATGATTCACAGATCAGAGCAAGAAGGAAAGAGAAAGCAGAGGAAAAAGGGGAAAACCTTTGTATTGATTTCTTCCAATTCAAAATTACAGTTCCAGAATATCAAAATTCCAACCCATACAATGGATTTGAAAGCCCATGATATAGCTCACAAGAGACGGTTACAACTTCCTCGAGAAAGCAAGAAATAGTTACAATTCCTAGATACGGTTACAAATCATTCCAATCACTCGCGCCCTTTCGAATTCTTGATTCGCAAAGAAACGTTAATGGTGGAAAAACCAGATTTTTTAAATATATGGTCATTACATTATTTCACCAGTTAAAATATGGGCCATTCAATTTTCTTCTACAACTTTAGATTTGGGTCGCCCACATGGAAGAAATTGATTGGAGTGGGCGCATGGGATACCTTTTACCTTTATGTTTTATAACTTTTACAGCACCAAGGCATAACATGAACATTTTGGCCGGCTCACCCACTTTGACTTTGCTGATGGTCAAACACGTGGGATTTCCTGGTTGAATTGTTGACCCCTAGACACGTGGGTCACGGCTCTCATTTGAGTTGTTTTGGAAACACTTCCTGAAATTGCTCGAGCTGACATGTGTCTCCTTCTACCAGTCTTGGAATTTTCAATGGCCAACTCTTAAAACTTCAAAATACTCCGCCAACCCACATCCTCCCATTGAACTTTTCAACGCAGCTACATGGCACCATAACACTGATTCGTGGCGGACCTTAGACATTTCACTTTCGAAATTGCATCTCGTCTAGGGAATGTGGAGACTCTGCTAGCCTGCACCATACTTAGTCAATCTGCAACGATCGAATCTCTATCTTTTTAGACTTGCGGACACATTAAGTTTGAGAACTACCCTTGGCTTTGACTCTTGACCAGTTGTGCCAAAGAGGCACTTGGCAAATAATCTGTTGACCCATACAGGTCTGTTTGAGCCCTTCATAACTTGAACACATATGAAAGCCTGCGCTTATTCGAGGACTGTCCCTTGGATGCCCCTAGATTTGCACTATTTCGGAAACATGGAAGCTTGCGCTAACACTTGAAACATGACCAAACCACATCTAATTAGAGATAAGTTCCACGTACTCCAATGGATTCTAGGGTAAAAAACAATGGGGAAGATACGCCTGTCATTCCCAACTATGGGAAAAACCATATTTCATAAAGAAACTTCACCATTACGTTTTTCATATTGTTCTCCATGAATGGCACCAAACTACAAACATTTTAAGTCTAGACTTGGAAATGAGGGGAATTTTGAGGGTGACAATAGGTCGGCTCTTTCTGGGGATGACTTGGCTTGGAACAAAGACACGAGGCAAGATCTAAAACTGCAGATAACTCTAGGAAAGAGGACCAGTGCCTTATCCATTGGGCAAAGGATTCAAAAGTAAAACCAACACAAGGAAACACACACAAGACGGGAAAAGAAACAAAACAAACCAAAAGGGAAGACCCAAAACAAAACACACCACATAGTAAAGAACAAGAAAGGGAAACAAGCCAAAAATCAAAAACCAAATGCAATGTACAAAATGACTTCCTAGCCATCTAGGACATGAACAACTTTAGGTACTGCCCACTATAAGGAAGTGGGAGAGGAGATACATCCATGTAATCCAAATAAAAAGAGTTCTCTCCAGCAAAATGTTTGATTCTAACAGGACCAAGCCAAAGAGAATCAAACTTACCATGGCTTCCTCGTGGCTCCTGTCTTTTGTCCCAAAGCAGCACAATGTCTCCCACTTGGAAAACTCTAGGTTTGGCTTTCTTTTTGAACAAAGCCTTCACTTTCAACTGATGAGTTGTTATTCTATCAACCACTTGCAATCTTTCCTCATCAAGCTTCTGAAGGTAAAAATTATCTTGTCCAAAGAGCTACTGAAACTTTAAACTTCAATGGTTTTCATTAGATGCAAGGCTGGCAATTCCACCGTGAATGGAAGTTGAGCTTCCACAACATACACCACTTGGAAAGGAGAAATTCCAATTTCTCTCTTGGGTGTAATTTTATCAGCCCAAAGGGCATCATATATCTTCTTATGACAATTCCTCTGAGAATCATTTACAAACTTTCTAACTATGTTCACCAAGTTCTTGTTTGTTAATTATGTCTATCCATTCCCTTGAGGTAGTAATCTGAAGAATGAGCAAGGGAGATCCCATACCCATTGCAGAAGTCCATCATCTTAGCAGAAGAAAATTTGGAAGCATTTTTAGTCACAATTTTTTTTAGGATCCCAAACCTGATCGATATGTTCTCCTTAATGAAGTTGCAAACTCTTTTTGGACTTGGGACATGTGGAGGAATGGTGCAAGTTTGAGAACTACCCCCATCTTTGACTCTTGAAGTTGCAAAACTGTATTTACATCTATACATTCAAAATTGTATGTGGGGGTTGTTTTGGAACAGCTCCACCTCTCCTCTGCCCAATGCACAGGCTCAACACAAATGCTTCTGCACTCTTTCTCTCTCCCAAGGCATCTCCTTCAGGCTACTGCTTGGATTTGAAAATAATCTGCTGCTTATTTTGGACTGTCTTATTTCCCTTTGCATGCATGAAGTATTTTGTTGGATGTGATAAAATATTATGCCTTCAGAAGAATTAAGAAACAAAGCTTCACATGAATTTTTCCAACGGGTTTGATGGAGGAAGTTACGAGGATTAATTCAACTTCCTCTCTTCTCAGGTAGTGGCTTAAGTGCCAGGGGAAAATGGGGAAAGCAACGGACAATTGCCAATGGGAATGGCAAAATGGGTTGGAAATCCCCATTCAATTTCCCCATGTAGGAAATTGGGGAATTTCCTACCCATTAGCCAATCCATGATTTGGCAATTGGCAGAGAAAATCCCATGTGCGGGAAAAATGAAGGAAATTTCCAGGAAAGGGGAAATCCAGGTTCGGGAAGCCAAATTGGCTTCCGGCAGTTGGAAGCGTAAGATTACTTCCCTGGCATTAAAATTTGTCAAATGATTTTTAATTTATATTTATTTAATTAAATACTCCTCAAGTGATTTAAAAATTAATTTAATCAAACAAGGAGTAATTAATTAACTAAATATTAATTAATTAATTTTAATGTATTTTAACACGTTTTTAAAGACTGGCGGGAAGATTTCTCGCCCGAAAAGGATGAAATGAAGACCGAAACGATCACAAAAATGAGACGGTCACAACGAGGGCAATGAACCACGTAGGGTAACACTTTTCAAAATTTTCCAATTTTTCATTTTTTTATTATTTTTTAACAATTTTGCGAAGTCAAAATTGGTTGATAATAGCTGGCTCTGATTTGGGACAAGGACTTCATGGATGCAGCAACAGACCCAGACCAATATATTCATGAACATGATCTCAAAACGATGGGGCACAAAAATGGGGTGACACAAGAGAGGAGACTGAAAAATAGGGAAACAAACAAACCAAAATCCTAATTACCTATGTACATACGAGGAACAACCCATTTTCAATTCGATAATGCTTGAAGGAAGCTTGATTAAGATTACGGAAATCCACGCAAATCCTAATTTCTCCATTTTTCTTGCAAACCGGTACAATATTAGCTATCTAGGTCGAATGTCGAATAGGAAACACTATTCGTGCATCTAACATCCTTTGAACTTCATGAAATATTGTCCCTACAATCTTGGGATTATATTGTCTTTGCTTTTGTCTGAATGGAACTACACCAGGCTTCCAGGGTATCGCATGTTCCATCTCCCTGGGTTAGAAAGACTTCAAGTCTTCGTATGAATAAGCCAAAATGTCAGAATATTTGGTAAGTAGACTTAAGAATTTATTGTGCTCCCCAGGTGAGCAACACTTGCCAATATAGATTAGGCGAGGTTTATCCTTGGTACCGATGTTAACTTGCTCATAGTCGGCAAAATTCACAGGTCCTGCCTATTTTTTCTCTTTGATAAACCTGTCATGTTTGTCAAAAAGTTCTTCAAGTGAAACCAATCCTTTGGGAATTTTATTTCTTTTGAGTTGAATGATGCCATCACTAGGATCTTCGTTCTCAACTCCTTCATGAATGGGTGAGGTAGTTGATTCGTGAAATGCCGAATCACTTCCTTCAAAGTACAATTGTTCAAAATTTTCTTTCTTTTCCAAGAAGGAAATAGTTTGTTGATCATCATAAATACTTGCCAATTTTCTGCATTGTCAGGAACACTCAGCCTAAAAACCTTTTCAATGGTGTATTTGACTTGATCAAATTCCGAATGAGGAATCATTAATGAAGTTGAGACTACTAGAGAATCTACTCTGTCATTCTTTTCACGAGGGATGGATTTTATGGAAAAGGCATCGAAGACTTCGATGGTGTCCCACACTTTATTTCTGTAGTGTCTCAAATGATCATTCTTTACTTGGAACTGATTTCTTACCTGTTTCACGATCAATTCCGCATCCCAAAGACTTCCAAATTTTTTTATCCCTTTCTCCTCTGTAGCTTGAAGGCCAAGGATTAATGCCTCATACTCTGTAGTGTTATTAGTATTTGAAATTTTGAGTTTGTAGGAAAAAGGAAATATTTTACCATTTGGAGATATGAGCACTACTCCTGCATTAGAGCCCATCGAGCAACTTCCATCAAACTCAAGACCAGTCCATTTGAATCTCACCACCCAAATCCTTACAAAATTTCCTGCTCAACAAAATTCCATACGAGGCGGGAGGAATATCAGCAACTAGAATTGTTACCTTAACTCACTTTTGAGGGAATTGGGCTAAAACCATTTGGGCGTCTTTAATCTGCTAGATTAGAGGAACTTTCTTGGTTTCCATGGAGTAACATGATCCGAATGTTCTTGGACAAGTCAAACCAAGAGCATGTGCTACTTTGGCTGGCATCACATTATCTGAGGCTCCAGAGTCTATAATTCAATTACTTAATTTGCATCTGTTGATCAGAAAGGACACAAAGAAAGGTTTGATCTTTTCATTTGAAGGTGTAGTGGCTGCCACAATATTTTTAGTTTTCCCATCTTTGGGAGTTTTCAGAATTCCTTTGGAGGAATGAATAGTAGAGTCGCCTTTGATAAACTGGACCAATTTCTCAAGCTAATCCTTATTTTACTTCAAGTACTCTACCTATGACATGGAAATTTTTTGTTTTATTGATATGATCAATGATATTGAATTCAGGCAAAGTAACCGTACTTGATGTCTTATATATAAGTTCTTTCAAACTTGATGATGGCACGTTTTTGACCTTGGCCTCAGGCTTGGTTGACACTAATGTGGAAGAGGGAACTTTCTTCGTAGTTGGTTTACCAACCGATTGATCTAACAAAGGCCCTCCTTTCTTAAGATAGTCTTGACCTTTGAAACCTCAGTCGTCTTGGATTCTTTGGGAGCCTCATTTGTCTTAGATTCTTTGGGAGTTTCCTTTGAAACCTCTTTATCTCCCGTCTTAGTGGTATCCTAGTCCTTTTTCTAAGAGTGTGTGAAAATGGCGAAAGATTGACTATTCATATCGTCTATAATTTATTCATATTCATCTTCCTCATCGGAATAGTACTCAAAGAAATGATTATTACTTTCCCCCTCAGGATCTTCAACTTCAGGTTCAGATGTCTCAGAATCCGGCTCTTCCTCATCAACCTCGATGAATTCAATCTCATCGTCGCTTTCTTCAATGACATCGCATTTGGAATTAGTTGTGGGAGATGCTTCAATAGCAAGCCTTATTGGAGTGCCTGTAATCCTGGCTTTGTTGGGAATGTATCCTTTTCTCGGGATGTCTTTGTAAGGAGTAGGTTTACTACTTTGAGCAACTTGCTTTTTCAAAGCTAGCACATCATTAGCCAACTTAGTGAGTATATAGCTTCTGAAGCGTTGGGAGTTTCTTGACTCTTTCCTTTGAGGGAATTTTTCTTGAATTTTCCTGTCATGATTAAGTCATCTTCAATTTCTATGGCCAATGATTGAGCAAGTTCCAATGTAGCCACCCTAGCCCTTCTCAACTGATAGCACACTTTGGTTGTTGTGCGTTAATAAAGACACATTTTTGTCCATCGAGGTTTGAACGAATCCCAGCATGAACTTTGTTCACCATCTTGTTGAATTTAGCCATGAAATTCCTCATGGGTTCTATTGGCTCTTTCTTTGCTTGAGATAGTTGAGTAAGAAGAGCATGTTCATCTTCTGCCATTTTGAATCAATTTTCAAACTTGGTTTTCATATCATTCCAATTTCTTATACATCCATTGGGCGGATGATGAAAAACCAATTTGCAGCAACATCATACAATGTTTCGATGAAGAGATGAATAGCAACATCTTCATATTCTTCTACCGACAAAACAGCACATGCAGTGAAAAAGGTAGAAATATGATCATTTGGTGATGTCTACCCATCTTTGTCGAACTTGGGAAGAATCTTTCTTGATCCTCGTGGGAGTTCATGTCGAGCAGGTAAGGCCAATGGGCCTATGGCATTTCCCCATGGTACATTGGTTGCCATTTGAGGAAAGATGGTATGCGAAGGTAAAAACAACATGAGCAAGGAAAAGTGCTTGACTGGTAATGATTCCTTCCTTGCCTGCTCTTTCAGGACTTGATGCAAGGCTTGCAGATCTACGCGGTGTATTATTCTTTGGAGGAGATAACTTGAAACCAAATTTTCCTTGAAAGTCAAAAGTGGGGTCAGATCAACCTTTAGCTTTCTCTCCTAGCATAAACCTCTTTCCTTCCAGTTTGGAATCTTTATTGTGAAGGAATTACTAGCATTTTTAGACCATCTCTAGCCTTTTCTCTTCACTCTCTTTCTTGAGCTATTCGCAAAAACAAGATTTGGTTGCAAGATAGGTGGGTTACCTGTAATGGTCATACAATTTTTTACCTTGGTGGAAGAGGACCACATTGGTGAACAACGATCAACACGTGTCCAGGAGGTCTTCTGGCCACAAGTGCGGGTGCTCTTCTCCTAAGGTATTCGATGTAGATTTCTCTGTCAATGGATCTATCAACCACAAATTGTTGCAAACTTTCATGATTTTCCCAAGCTACTGTTTGAAGGTTGGCAGCAATGTCTCCTTGGAAATCTTTGTCGGGCATAAGGTTCGTTTGACGAACTGGAGCTTGTGCAGAGGGGATAGTCATAAAGATTTAACCAAGCACTGGTTAACGATTTATGATTCCCCAGCGGAGTCGCCATAACCTATTAGCATATGGATTTGCATGCATGCAAATGACATACAACAATGTGGGAACGAAGTCCTTCCTCAATGAAGGTGAGGCTGCCTTTATTGAAAACCAAAACTGTATTTACATCTGTACATTCAAAATTGTATGTGGGGGGTGTTTTGGAACAGCTCCACCTCTCCTCTACCAAATGCGTAGGCTCAACACAAATGCTTCTGCACTCTTTCTCTCTCCCCAAGGCATCTCCTTCAGGCTGCTACTTGGATTTGAAAATAATTTGCTGTTTGTTTTGGACTGTCTTATTTCCCTTTGCATGCGTGAAGTATTTCGTTGGATGTGATAAAATATTATGCCTTCAGAAGAATTAAGAAGTAAAGCTTCGCATGAATTTTTCCAATGGGTTTGATGGAGGAAGTTACGAGGATTAATTCAACTTCCTCTCTTCCCGAGCAGTGGCTTAAGTGCCAGGGGAAAATGGGAAAAAAGCAACAGACAATTGCCAACGAGAATGGCAAAATGGGTTGGCAATCCCTGTTCAATTTTGCCATGTGGGAAATTGGGGAATTTCCTACCCGTTAGCCAATCCATGATTTGGTAATTGGCAGAGAAAATCCCACGTGTGGGAAAAATGAAGGAAATTACCAGGAAAGGGGAAATCTGGGTTTGGGAAGCCAGATTGGCTTCCCGGCAGTTGGAAGTGTAAGCTTACTTCCCCGGCATTAAAATTTGTCGAATGATTTTAATTTATATTTATTTAATTAAATACTCAATGAAATCCAATCCCCACTATTTAAATGGTTCTTCAATCACTACAGGCTTGAGAGGTAAAGCAACCAACCTAGGTCTTCCAACAAACGTTTGCCATGCTTCACATTTACCAACCCATTTTGATGCATCTCTTAACAGAGTGGGCTAATAATAACCAACTACGAATTATTTTATGAGTTACTACAGCAGAGGAGAAATGACCTCCCGCAAGCCTGGTCATGAAAATTAGAGAACAATTTCTTTTATTGCTCCTTGTCTACACACTTCAAAAACCGTCAATCTATGCCTCATTTAAACAAAGCATTGTCCCATAGCACATATTGTGCAGACCTCAGTTTGATGACTCTCTTATATTTGGCAAACTCAAGTGAGATGAAAACTCTCCATAGTTCAAAAAGTGAGCAATTTTAGCATACCATACATTTGTTGAGTTGAGGAACAAGAACAACGGGGACATCAACTCCATCTTTTGGACAACTTCCTTGGCATCTCCCTCAGCAATGAGTTCACATAGGCCCTTACCACCAAACCAATTTTTGTTGGCTTGATGTCAAGATCATACTCTTGCACCTTTGCTACCCAATTACCTATCTTGGTTCTAAATTCTTGTTGAGTAAGAATGGACTTGATTGTTGTATCAGGAACCAGCACCATATTATGAGAATTAAGGATGTAAAACCTAAACTGCTTGATAACTTTTACAACTGCAAAAGCATGTTTCTCCATCATGGTGTACTTCAGCTCATGAGTATTTCAAGACATAAATCATGAATGCAATTGGGAGCCCATGATCTTCAGCATTCTTTTGGGCTAACACAATCAGTTAGGGTATTTTCAATAGCATAATAATAGATAATGAAATCTTTGTTAAATTCAGGGCATGCCAAGGTTGGAGTCTTTGCAATAGCTTGTTCAATGTCCTCAAATTATTTCTTCCCTTCAGAGGACTAACCAAAAAAATTCTTTTCTTACATCATATGAGCGATGATCATAGTAAGTTCTACAAAATTGGGGATGAATATTCTTAGGAAATTGATCTTACCAAAGAAATAATTGGAAACCTTTCTTACTTTATGGAAGAGGAATTTGTTAGATGGCCTGAACTCTCTCCGAATCAATCTTGATCCCTTCCTTTCAAACAACGTGTCCCAAAAACTTTCCTTCAGTGACACAAAACACAAACTTATTAGGGTTTAAAGAAATCCCATGATCTCTACACTTTTGTAATATTGTTTCAAGGTGTTGGAAGTGATATTTTCTTTCTTTAGAAAACACTGTCAAGTCATCCAAATACACAACAATGAATTTCCCCTTTCAAACTACCAAAAGCCAAGTCCATGGCCCTTTGGAAAGTAGCACCAACATTGATGAGACCAAATGGAATCCTCTTGTATCCAAAGGTGCCCCAAGGAGTAGTAAAGGTCAGTCTTATACTGATCTGCAGTATTCACCTCTACTTGATTGTACCTTGAGAATCGATCTAACATAGATAGCATATCCGAGCCTGTGAACAACTTGCAATACTTGGTCCATCATGGGGAGAGGGTAGTTGTCCTTCAAAGAACCCTGATTTAGATTTATGAAGTCCACACAGATCCGGATCTCACCATTCTTCTTTTTGACAGGCACTATATTAGCAATCCACGTTGAATGGTGGATGGGGAAGATGATCTTAGCCTTCAAAAGCTTTTGTATTTCTTGGAAAATTGTATCAGCTACCTTTGGATTATATTGACCTTTGCTTCTTTTTGAAGGGTTTGATCCCAGGCTTAAGAGGAATGAAATGTTGCATTTCTTTAGGATGAAAATCCTTAGGATTATCATAAGAGTAAGTCATAACATAATCATACCTTTTCAACAGATTCACCACCTTCTTTTTCTCTTCCAAAGTGCAACATTTTTCAATCTTGACCATTTTGGGATCATCAAGACTTGCAATATTCACTTTCTCAGTCTCAGCAGATTGTCGAAGCTCCTTGGGAAACTTTAGACTTCATATATCATGTCATGTTTATCAAAAATATCCTCCAAACTCACCAATCCCTTTAGGAATTTTGTTGCCTTTCAATTTGATGCATCCATCTTGATCTGTCTCTTCTTTGACATCCTCTTCATTTGATGACACACACTCTCTAGGAAGATTGTCACTTCCTTCAAAGTACAGTTGATCAAAGTTGTCTCTAAGCTCCAAGAAAGAAATCAAATTCTAGTCATCATTGAAAACTTGCCAATTATTTGCATTGTCAGGCACATTGGGTCTATGGATCATCTCAATGGTGAATTTCTCCTAAAGAAAATCAGGATGAGGAATCAACAAGGACCCCGAAATAGCTAGAGATTCAGCCCTAGTGTTCCTTTCCCTTGGCACAACTTCAATGGAAAAAAGCATCAAGGAATTCGATGGAATCCCAGACCAGATTCCTATAGTGTTTCAACCTTCTGTTCTTTACCTGATAAAGGTATCTAACTTGTTTTATAATTAGCTCGAGCATCTCCACGAGCAAGAAGGTTCTTCACTCCCATTTCCTTCACCATGCTCAACCCAAGAATGAGGGCTTCATACTTAGCAGTATTGTTGGTATTTTCAAACTAAAATTTGAAGGAGAAAGGATGAACCTTACCCCCAGGAGAAATGAGCACTACACCAACTCCAGAACCTGATGAAGAGTAGCTTCCATCAAACTCCAAAGTCCACACATCATTAGGATCAAGCAACACTCCCTTTGCTATAATTCTCTCCTCTTGTGACATGATCATGTAGTTTCCATGCCCAGTGTCTGCATATAGTATTTGTGCTTTAGGATCATCTATCTTTTGCACGATATACTCTGTTTGTTTCTCAAGCAGCAACTTCTTCATCTTCCCATTGACAAGGATCAAGGCATGTGACCAATCCATTTGGATTTCCCCTCTTACCTCCTTACAGAAATTTCTACTCAGCAACATCCCATATGAAGGAGGAATATCAGCTACCAAAATGGTGGCTAAGACCCTTTTCTCTGGGAAAGCAGCAAAAGCTACTTGTGCATCTTTAATTCTACCAACCAAAGGTACTTTCTTACTCTCCATGGAATAACAGGAACCAAAGGTACATGTTAGGGTCAGACCCAAAGCATGGGCTACCTTTCCAGGCATTACATTATCTGATGCTCTCTGAATCTATAACACAGTTACTGAGTTTATGGCCAGCTATGAGAAGGGTCACATAGAATGGTTCAATTTTCTCATTAGGGGAAGTGACTGCAGCCACAAGGCTTGATTGAGGTGAGGAAGAGGGAGTGGGAAAAATGCCTTTAGAAGAATGGGTTGGGGTTTTAGATTTAGAATTTACAAAGTTAACCATTTTGGCAAAGGCTTTAGGATGGGTTTGATAGAACTCTACCTCAGAAATCTGAATCTTGGTCTTTTTAAGATGGTCTATAATGTCAAAAGATCTAGATGTGGATGTGGAATCACTACTAGGAGTAGGAGGAGCTTTTGATCTATCATCTTTATCATTTATTGGACAATAATTCTTAGAAGCAGAAGTAGAGGGAGAAGCACTAGCAGAGCTTACCTTTTGAGTAGAAGTAGTAGGAATAGGAGCTCCTCTTCTTGCAATCACTAGGATGGTGATGGGGGGACTCCTTAGATATTTTTGCAGGTTGCACCACTTTTTCTTTTTTTGTTGGTCTGCTCCTAGGTCATAACAACATATGACTCACTGTTCATCTCAGCCACTACATCATCATAGCCATCTTCATCATCCACACCTTCAATGGTGAGGAAATGAACTCGAGAACCACCAGGCTCCTCCAATTCTTCATCAACTTCCTCTTCTTGTTCATCATAGAGCCCATTTTCTTCCTCATTATCAGGCTCAAGAACCTCACAAGTAGCATTGACAGGCACCTTGAGGGGCGGACCTTCAATGGCCAACCTGGTTTGAGAAGAGGGCAAGCGGTTCCTAGGCTAAAAGTTATTCCTTGGAACATCTTGATATGGAGCATGTTGAGCCAATTGTTTCTTGATGGCAATGAGGTCATTGGCCATATTTTGCACCAACTGATCTACATTACCTCCAGGAGAAGGGGAAGAAGAAGATGCTTTGGATTTGAAAGACTCCCTTTTCAGCTTGCCAGACATGATCAAGTCATCTTCCACACTGACAACCAATCTTTGATCATCATGCAAAGTTGCAAGATTTGCTCTCCTCAGGGCAAAGCTTACTTCTAGAAATTGAGCTTTCAAGAAGAAACACTTCTGAATCTAATCAACAGGTCTAGTATTTACTGGAATCTTGTTAATCAACTTGTTAAACTTGGCCACAAATTCTCTCATAGGCTCATGTGGCTCCTTCTTGATTTGAGAAATATGAGCTAGCAAAGCATGCACATCTTCAGCAGGTTTGAAACGCTTACTCAAATTGAGTCCTCATAGTAGTCCAATCGATGATGGTCCTAGCAAGAAGATGGTAAAACCAATTTACAGCATTGTCTTGCAAGATCTCCACAGACAGCCTAACAGGAGCCATCGTTATGTTCAACTCCAAGGACCCCCACACGTAAAAATGAAAGCCGTAATGTGATCATCAGGGTGTACTTTTCCATCACCTCTAAACTTGGGAAAGTTCTTCCTGTTACCCCTAGGTAACTCATGCATTGGTTAAGGAAGATCCAAAGGCCCAAGTCTTTTTCCCAAAGGACAAGGTGTTGTCATCCTTAGAAAGATTGTTTGAAGTAGAACTGCGACACCAGAAAGAATTAGGGCACGGAGATTAGGGCTAAGTTGCTTCTTGAGAAATGTTGCTACCAAAATATCTTGTCTTCAAAAGGAGGCGTGTGCTTGTGGAATGACCTCTTCCATTTCTTCTTGTTGGAGGAAGTTAAAAACCTTGTTGATATAGGAGTTAAAAATGAAGATCTTCAATTCCAGGAGCCCTTCTACCACGAGTGTATCTTAGATTTTCCAAATCAAATAAATGATCAAAATCAGTTGTTCTTTTGAGAAAGGAAATTTGTTGAACGAATTCCCCAGTAGAGTAACCAAAAACTGTTGGGTTTCATATTTACACTTGGAATGTGACCACAGTCAGGGGATAAGCAAGTCCCTCCTCTTTAATGGGAGAGGTTCCCTTATTGAAATTAGGGGCAAAACCTATGTACAAATACACAATATTTCATTCAATGGTGATTTCCCAATATCTTAAAATGTGCTTTTTTTCCTGGAAAATTATAAATACGTGAGGATAGAAGAATTGAAGAGAGGATGGAGGTAGAAGAATACAATACTTTCATGGGAAAATAGATGGCCGAGAAAACCCCTTATATGTATTGAGAAAATGAGATATAGAATATAACCTTTCGCGTTTATAATAGGCATAATCCGCAGAACTCAAAGTTCCTTGAGATTGTATAAACTAGAACACAAAGTTTCTAAGCATTCAAGGATTAAATGATTCACATATCAGAGCAAGAAGGAAAGAGAAATATAGGAAAAATGAGAAAACCTTTGTATTGATTTCTATCTATTCGAAATTATAGTTTCATAATATTAAATTTCCAACCTAGTACAATAGATTTGAAAGCCCGTGATATAACTCGCAATAGACGGTTACAACTTTTTTGAGCAAGCAAGAAATAGTTACAACTTCCTCGAGAAAGACAAGAAACAATTACAACTTCCTTGAGCAAGACAAGAAACAATTACGAATTATTCTAACCACTTCATGCCCTTTCGAATTCTTGATTTGAAAAGAAATGTTAATGGCAGAAAAAATAGGTTTTCAAATATTACATCCGTTACATTATTTTCACCAGTTTAAATATGGGCCATTCGAATTGCTTTTACGAACGTTAAATCTGGGCCACCCACATAGAAGGAATTGATTAGAGTGGGCCTACAGATGCCTTTTACATTTTTTACCTTTGAAGATGTGTCAGGCTGACGCATGGAGAGCTCTGCACTGGTTCTTTTATACTTAGCCGATTCGGGTCAATTTCTTGCTTGACTTATATTGACCCCTAGATACGTGGACAGCTGACACTCATTTGTGTTTCTACTTTGGAAACGTCTCTTGAAATTGCATTGAGATGACACATGTATCTTTCCGCCGGTTCTTTTACTTTTCAACGGCTAACTCAGTCTCTCCATTGAATTTGACCATGTGGCGAGCTAGCACTCATTTGAGCTTTCCACTTTGGAAACGTTCCTCCTAAAATTACGTCGTGTTGACGCATGTCTCCTTCCACCGGTCTTGGAATTTTCAAAGGCCAACTCTGTCTCTTCATTGACTTTGACCATGTGGTGAGATGGCAATCATTTGAAGATTGGCCCTTTTGGTTTCATTTCTGAAATGCGTCGTTGAGGCACATGGATACTTCCGCCAACCCGCCCATACTTAGTCAATTTTGACGATCGACTCTGTCTCTTTTTTGGGACCTGGGACACGTGGAGGACTTGCAACAAGTTTAAGAATTGAGTCTCTGTCTTTGGATTCATCTTTGGAACTATGCCGATGTTAGGACACGTGGCTGCTCGTCCGTTGGGTTCCTTCTATACTTAGCTCAATTTTGGAGCTTGTTCTTAAACTTGATTTCGAGCCTTAGGAAACGTGGAGGATCTTCTGTTGTTTTTCCCCTTCTTTCTCCTGCACTATCCCTGTGGACACTGACCCTTCTGCAGTCTAACCCTACAATTTCAAACACGTGGAGGCTACCTCTGCTCAACATTGCAAATATAGGCCAAACTGCATGAAATCAAAGCTTGATCATACGTCATTTCCTCCCACGTAGGTTTCGGGGGAAAAATCTCTCGGCCTCCACCACTCAATACACGTGAGTCTTTCCCGACTACCTGTTTGTAGGATCTATAACGTGATTTCTCAGGTTCTTTCTCTATGGGGTCATGGCCGATCCAATATTCATCTCGGGGTGAAATATGGATAACAGTTAGTACATCTCCACCTTATTGATGATACTACCTCTCCTAACCTACAAATCTTAAATGTATTTCATAATGATGAAGACCTAGTTATCCCATTCATACACAACCTACATCATGACCCTGTCATCCTCACCAGTCCATGAGTCCACCCCGTCAACTTAAGTCCCCTACCTAGGAAGCCCATTACTATAATTATTCTCCACCTCCTTTACCACATCAGTCTCCCTCACATACAAATGTTTACTCTCCTACACCACCGGCCCTATACCATGGTCATATGCCTTATCCTCCTTGCATACTAGATTAGGCACCTTCGCTATTCACTATTATCAAATATCCTTATATCACTCACACACTTGTCGGGCATCATACTTTCTTCCCCCCTATATCACTATTTGTTGTCGTTATTGTCTACTCATAGCTTATTTACTACACTTCACGCTCTGTGCTTCATGTCTATTTTTATGAGCATTATCACATCTCCGATACACACACTGTACCATCATCATCCAATGACACACTTGTGTTCTCAAGGTTCGTACATGACTTTTTAGGGCATTAAATGAACCTCACTTGCACACTTGAGATTAATTTGTTAAATTATTAATATGTATGGTACAGTAAAGTAAATATGACAATAAAGTACAATAATGACTCAATGAAATAAGCAAAAGGAAGTAAAACCCTAAGTGCAAATAGATAGTAAATTGACTTAGCTAATTTTGTAATAATCCGGAGGAGCAAGGACCAGGGCACCTGGACTAGGTACTATGGGGTGCCTAGGCACTAGGATCCCTTCCTAGGCATCAGGGTTTGTGTAGGAGCTCCAGAGATGAATTTTACAGGGTTTCTACTTGATCTGAAACCCTCGTTGTTTGTGTTAGATGGTCGCACTATGATCATTGATGTCACTGATAACCTGCAATAAAGAGATCACCTGCAAAACCCTCAAAAGAACATCAAATCCTAAAAAATAAAGATGCAAAATGAGGGGTCAGACTGTCCTCAGTTGTCAAACAAGTGATCTTATGACTGAGCATTACACTACATCTCAGACCCAATGTAGTTCTATGTGTGTGTGTGTGCAGAATCGTGCCCTAGGTGGCTCTTGTGCGTGTCACACTTGATAGCGAGAAAAGTAGCTAGATGTAAAAAGATGTAATAGATGTGTGCATGGAATAAAATGAACTTCCCTCCTATGCATGTGTGATGCAGAAAACCAACCCTTGTCCCTTGTAATGGTGCTAGATGAATGCAAATATGCTCTTGAGTGCTTGTGAGATGCAACCTTAGGTGATAGTATAGATGCTTAGAGCTTGGTCCTTTAATTTGGTCACATAACTTTATATTTATATGCTTCTCTTGTTCAAATTTCATAATTGATCACTAAAAGGCTGACCCCTAAGAGATAGGGATGCCCAACAGCTAGAAAGGACCCAAAAAGGAGCGAGAAAAGTACAAAGAGGTCTAGGGCACCTAGAGGGGATGAGGGTGCCTCAATGTCGATGTCCTAGCTGGGTGCTTGTGTCCAGAGCTAGAAAAGGTGAAGTATGAAGGGTCAGACTGGGCAATGAGGTCTGTAAGGCCAAGAGGGAGACTAGAAAGGAAACTAAGAGGCCAAGTATAATGATCAATTAGTACTTTTCTCCCGTAAGAAGCATATGAATAGTAGTATGTGATTAGGACCTAGTAATGTACCCAAAGTGCATGATTTAGTGTCTACATTTTCCCCCACTTTATGTTGGTGAGAGAAATCTCGGTAACATAAAGTAGATAGAGATGCATACCTGATAACCATGTAGATCGATGTAGAAGAGCGTGCTGAGACAAGAAAAGCATGGAGTGATAAAAAGTGTGAAGCGTGGATGCTAAAGAAGAGGAAGTAAAAAGAAAAGTGATGAATAATGACCCTAGGGTGAAAACACATGTGTAGATGTGATGTTGTACCTGTTGTTGATGATGTGCTTGAGTGTGATGGTTGTGTGTTGATGTTGATTACTTCCCATAAGGACATACCTGCAAAAGAGAAGAATGAACAAGTAGTCAAATATGTGTATATATATGTAAAAAATGTATGTAAAAAGTGTGTAAAAATGTGTAAATAGTAGAAAAAAGGAACATGTGCACCTGATCCATGATGAGAAAAAGTGATAGAAAGGATCCTGAAGATGTTGATGAAGAGTGAGTTTTTTTAGGCTGATCTCACGCCACGACAGAAGTAGTGTAGGGAGAAAGGTCTAGTGTCATTCTCCAACCTTTGACTACTTCCCAAAGTAAAAACACCACTACAGATGGTGTGTACAAGTCTGATCCAATGTGAATAAGTGTGATCAAATGTGATTGCCAAGTGCTGAAGGACTACCTACCCTATGAAAAGCCTCTGTGACAATGCTGAAAACTGTGTTTAACTGAAAAATTGTGTATCTTCCCCCTGGTCTCAGGTGCCCAGGAAGGGACAGAAGTGCCTAGGCACCCAAGTATGATTCTGGGTGCTAGTGTCTGTGTGAAGTAAGGACCCAAGTCTTGATTATGAGCCCTGTCTGAGTCTATAGACTGATGTTGACTCTGGACTACTAACTATGACTGAACTATTGAACTGTATACTATGAACTATGACTGTAACTACTGAATGGGGTGACTGATTCACCCAATAGAATCCCCCCCTCATTTGGGGTGCATGTGACGTCACTAGGAGGATGCAGCCCAAAAGAGGACCCCATGCTGAAGTGATACTGGTATGTAGGAGGGAATGTGCTTGGTAGAAACCAAGGCACATGCAAACAATGGCTAGAAGACAAGTGTTAGTGCAAACAAGCATGTATATAGAAAACAATGTAAGCTACCAAGAAAGAAGACAATGTAGACCATGAAAAGTGGGTTGTAAACATGGGACATCACTCATGATGTCACAAGACAATCGAGGCCACAATGGCCAAAAGCATACAATGTGCACACAAGACAAAGCATAGGGAAAAGCCTGCAAACAATGGAAAACAAGAGTAAGAAAACATCATATAACCATGGTGGCAAATAGGTCCTGCAAGGAAAATGTTACACATGAAGCACCCGTTAGCATGTTAGAAAGATATAAAGTATGTCAAAGCATGTATAATATGATATAGTAGTGTGTTATGTACAATAATGAAACAATAACACCTGAAATGTGTATGAATGTGGATGCCCCCAGGAGCCGCTATGGGACTGGTATGAGGTACTGTGCCAAGCATCCATGTTGTGTGTATCAGTCTATGTAAATTATACAATCACAACTAGAAAGCAAGTGAAAGTGCATGTATGTATGATAAAGATAATGACATATAAGATATCTATCTAGCATGTGTAATAAAGTGTACATGTAAGCATAAGTGAGTAAGAACTATGTGCAACCAAGATATGCAACATGTTGTGGATGAGATGGAATGGAATGCAATATGAGTGTGATAGGGGCAGCATGCCCCCTGAGTATGGATGTATGCATGAGTGAAATTAGGTTCATTTATACAAGACCCCTCAGTAGTCAAGAATGAACCATATAGCAAGAGTGTGTCATCGGGAAATGGTTTGAATGATGTGTTGTATATAGAAACATCAAGCATTGTTGAGCGTGCAATTAAAGTATTTGAACATAAATAGATTGAGAATGATGTGATGTGTAATGTTGAATTGTAGAATAGATATGTGAATAAGATGTAGAGAATGATTGATGATGTAGCATAGAGTATACATCATAGAATGTGTGAATAAGATGCTAGAAAGTATTGTTTGTGAATGTAAGCATAGAATTGTAGAATAACATGCATGATGTGATAGCTAGAAAGATTGATTATTGTGAAGACCAAGTGTAGAATGATGTATGTAGAAAAAGTGAGGTTCAATTTGATTTATACCCTCAGCAGTGTAAGTTGAACCATGAGACTAGAGTGTGTCGTCACTGGGTAGTGATTGCATAAGTTTTGAAGATGATGTGTGAATGTATGATAGAATAGGATGATGTGATTGAGTGTCAGTTAGATTGTGAAAGATGTGTGTATGAATGTGTATGAGGTGTATAATGTGTCATAGATGTGTGTATAAAGGTTCCATTGAAATGTATAATAGTATAGTAGGATGATGTGTGAAGATGAATGTGCTAAAAAGATGTAGATGTGTATTGAAGTGTGTAGTGTGTATGTTGTGTATGTAAAAGTAAAAATGATGTATGTGTGTGTAAAATAAGTAAAATGTGTAGTGTGCAAAGATGTGTAGAACGTGTAGGTGTAGAAATCACAAAGTGCATATGATGTGTAATAGATGCAAGAAAAGGATGTAGGAAGCACACAATATGTATGATGTGTAGGAAGAAGAAGATGTTGTAGATGTGAAATGTGCAGTGTGTGAGGTTCATGTGTATAGTATGCCCTCAACAGTCAAGTGTGAACCTAGCACAAGAGTGCGTCATAGGGTAATGACGATACTAATGTATCAAGATTTGTATGTTGTATGTGAGAGATCAGATGTGAAATGATGGGAATATAAGATGTGTGTCGATGCTAGAAGAAGGGGGGAGAAAGATATAGTGTGGTGCCCCCCAAGTGTGTGATAATGAATGTGATATCCAATGAAAGTGAAATACGAGGGTCCTCCACCCGATGCTTGAGGAGATAAAGGCTTGTGACCATGCTCTAAGAGTGGTGGTATATGAGATAGACATTGTGTAGGTGAATGAATCCTATATGCATGTGACCGATGAGTATACTGCGGAGGCAGTAGACACCTTTGTTTAACAGAACGTAGGATGATGGAAACCTATGTGAAGAAGAATGTGGAGGTGATGGAGTGTGATGGACACCTATGTGAAACATAAATAGAGGTGATGGACACCTATGTGAAACAGAATGGAGGTGATGCATACCAAGGTGAAGGAGTTGTCTGAATGGTGGACCTAGACTGGTGTGATGGACTAGCAGACCTATGAGGATGAGTGTGTCACACACGAGTAGGAGAGCTAGGAGAAGATGGTGCTTTATGTTTCAGAGGTCTAGGGGACCTAGATGCTCTAGCAAGTGTGAGGGCCACCTCAAGAGGAGGCTGAGGCCACGATGTGCATAGAGGGACACCTCAATAGTGACAACCTGGTTGTTATGCATGAACTTAAGACACATATGAGGCATGGAAAAATTTCTTGAGTGACCATGACCCATGGAGAACCTAAGAGCATGTCACAATTATGGACATTTGGTGCCACAAGGAAAGGCACAAGCATGGTGAGAGGACCGACAGTGACTGGAAGCTTGACATAGCCATAAGATCCAGGTACTGGATATGAGATCTGTGATAGTGGATAGCCGATAGCAACAAGTAAGGCAATAGAACATGTGTTTTGTTGAAATGATGGATCGATCATAGTGTTATTGATAGGAGTAGATCCAATAGAAGCACTAATGTGTAAGTAATCAGTGGAGAATGTAGCATGGTGATCATAATTAGAGAATGCAATGATAGGTTGTGATGAATCAGTGTGAGAAACTAGAAAATTGAGAGGTCCCGATGAAGGAGGAGGGACAACATGATATGCATGATTAGTTGAGGATTCAAAAACTTTATTTTCATGATTTGGAAGAGGATTGTTGAAGATTTTAAGATTTTTATTTTCATTTACTGGTGGAGAAGTCGATGGCTCAGGAAGCTCAATTTGATTGTTGTCTATGAGATCTTGAATGAGATGGCACAATTTGAAACAATGATCAGTGGAATGTCCAACACATTGGTGATAGTCACATCTGGCATTTTTGTTGTAGTTGTGTCCCTTAGGGTGAGATGGATCCATAGTAAGTGGAGGAGGAAGTGTAATTAGGTTATTGTCAATAAGTTGTGGTAATAAGATATGTGGAGCACATGTTAATTTTGTAAATGTACACCATTGAGGTTGCAATTGAAGCTTCTTAGGAGGAGATACAACATTAACAATGACCTTTGCTTTGTTGACCTTAGTAGATGGTTTGAAAGGAGATTTTCTTGGAAACTTGTTAGAAGATGAGGTAGCCTGATCTTGATACTTGAGTTTACCCATAGTGAGAAGCTTTCTTTCATGAAGCTTAAGAGTGTGAAAAAGGTGATCAAAGGAAGGAGAGGTTTCAAAGATGACACTCTCCTATAATGGTGGTAAGAGACTCTGATGAATAGATCTTGTAATTCTGAGTCAGCAAGCACATTAGTCATCCTAGCAAGGTTGTTCTTGTAACGCAAGACATAGTCCACTAGGTGCTCATTAGATCATTGCTTTACTTGTGCTAGTTGTGCATATGATATCTTTGAACCAATGTTGATGGAGAAATGAGAAAGGAAAGCATCAGCTAAATGTGTGAAATATGTTACCGAATGAATAGGTAGATCATAAAACCAACACATAACATAGTCATGGAGACTGCGAGAAAAATATTTGCTAATAGAGTGTGATCATCCACATAGTCTAGACATGCCACATGAAATGCATGAAGATGCTCTTGAGGATATCCATGACCATTGAAAGTTGGGAGCTTAGGAACTACAAAGTTTTGAGGAAGTGCATATGTGGAAATATGAAAAGGGGTATGAAGAAGCAAATTGGAATCAAGAGATGGAGAGTCAAGAGAAGTAGCTTATTAGAGTTGATGAATTTGAACTTGAAGATCTTGATAAAGAGAAGCTAAATCTTGAGTGCCAGAAGAGGTAACTTGTCATGTATGTGAAGTGAGAGGTGGAGTGAAATGGTTTGTAGGAGTAGGAATGGAGGTGGGTATGGTGGAAGTAGGTTGAACAGTAGGAGGAGGTTGGGTAGTAATAGGAATGGAATGTAGCAGCAAATTTTCAAAAATAGTTTGAGAAAGCTCAACGAAAGTAGTGGTTTCCTCATGAGCAACGTATAAAATCAGATCTAGATCCTTCGGATGCTCAACGATATGCTCTTGAAGATCACAAAGATGGGTGTCATCGAAGTGACCATAAGATTTAGCCATGATAAAGGTTGGGTCTGAAAGGATGGGTTCACCAAATGATTTAACAAAAATAAACTAAAGTGTATAGATTACTTTGTTAAATTCTTATGTATGCTACAACAAAAAGATATGACAATAAAGTACAATGAATGACTCAAGAAAATAAGAAAAAGAAGTAAAACCCTAAGTGCAATAGAGAGTTAGGTTACTTAGCTGATTTCACAATAATTTTGGCAGTGCGCGAAGGTGGAAGACTGGAAGAACATGGAAGTACAAGACCTCAAAACCGAACCCAAAAAAATGTAGGATTGTAGGAGGAGTAGGGACCAGGGTGCCTAGACTAGTACTAAGGTGCTTGGGCACTAGGATCCCTTCCTAGGCACCAGGGTCTATGCAAGAGGTCCAGAGATGAATTTTACAGGGTCACTGGATGATCTGAAACCCTCATTGTTTGTCACTAGATGGTCGCACTATGATCGTTGATGTCATTGATAACCTGTAATAAAGAGATCACCTGCAAAACCCTCAAAAGAACATCAAATCCTAAAAAATAAATATGCAAAATGAGGGGTCAGATTGTCCTCAGCTGTCAAACAAGTGATCTTACAACTGAGCATTGCACTACATCTCAGACCCAATGTAGTTCTATGTGTGTGTGTGTGGAATCATGCCCTAGGTGGCTCTTGTGCATGTCACACTTGATAGTGAGCAAAGTAGCTAGATGTAAAAAGATGTAATAGATGTGTGCATGGAATAAAATGAACTTCCCTCCTATGCATGTGATGTAGAAAACCATCCCTTGTCCCTTGTAATGGTGCTAGATGAATGCAAAGATGCTCTTGAGTGCTTGTGAGATGCAACCTTAGGTGATAGTATAGATGCTTAGAGCTTGGTCCTTTAATTTGGTCACATAACTTTATATTTATATGCTTCTCTTGTTCAAATTTCATAATTGATCACTAAAAGACTGACCCCTAAGAGATAGGGTTGACCAAGAGCTAAAAAGGACCCAAAAAGGAGTGAGTAAAGTACAAAGAGGTCTAGGGCTCCCAGATTAGGACCTAGTAATGTACCCAAAGTGTGTGATTTAGTGTCTACAGTTTCCTATGCTAGTTGGATACTTAGTATGTCATTATCTTTTTATATACACACATGCACACTCACTTGGTATCTTGAAGTGAATGCAGGAATCTTACATATTTTCACACGATACATGATTCTTGACAATGCTCTTTATCAGTCTCACTAAGGCTTCTGGGGGCATCTACCTTTACACTCTCATACTTTTCACATCACAGGTTATATTGCTACATTATTTAATACTTCTCATCACTATCACTTTACTATTTCACTGATCTATACACACTTAGACATACTACTTATTTCTCTATACCATACTAACAGATGCTTCATGTGTACCATTCTCCTTACATGATCTATAAAACCATGGCAATATGTCACCTTTCATTTACTATTATTTTCTATTGTTTGTGAGATATACCTCATGTCTTGCTTGATTATTGTTTGATTAATTGTTGCTTCAGCTCTTGATTTTTTTGTGACATTGTGAGCAATGTCCCATGTATGAAACCTATTTTTCGTGGTCCATCTTATCTTCCTAGTTGCTTGTTACATTTTCTTCTATTACATACTAGATATATTTACAACTAACACTTGTTTACTAGCCTATCATTGTTTACATGTGCCTTATCTTTTCTACCATGCACATCCCCTACCCCCTTGCAGGTATCCAATATATGGATATGACATATCATTTTTAGGTCCTCTCCTTTGGGATGCGATTCTTCCTACATTTTTCACATGCACCCCAAATGAAGGGGGACATCTATTGAGTGACCAAATCACCCTTACACCAACAACTTAGAGTTATAGATAATAGTAAGAACAATAGTAAAATTGGCACAACAACACAATAGTCACATAAGTGGTTAAGAATTACACTTGGATCACAAACACATAGAAGAAACTAGCGCCCAATACAGATAGGAGCTGGTGGGTGCTTGTGTCTCACTCTAGGAGCTTGTGTCCTGGGAGAAAAATGGACAGTTTCTCAGTTCAACACAGTTTCCAATAGTTTACACAATATAGTTCTAGACAATATCACTTGACTTCAGTTTCATAATTCAGTTATACATTCAGTTTATTAGTTATAAATCTCAGTTACAAATTTGGTTACAATTATGGTGGACGTGCCATTCTATAGTGGCACTTATTTGGGAAGTGTCATGGAAGGAGAGAAAAATAGACCTCTCTCCCCAACACTCTTCTCTTGGCATGAGATCTACCCAAAAAACATCATCCTTAACATGAGATCGTGCCAAAAGACACATCTCCTTGGCATGAGATCACCCAAAAAACCTCAAAACACATCTTGGCATGAGATCGCCCAAAAAATCTTGGCATTAGATCGGCCACCCATTTTGGTGACAAAACACTCAAGTCAGTATTATCTCCAAAGAAAACAAGGACAATTTTTCTATCTTTTACTCTCTTATACATCTAGGTGCACACTTTCCTTTTACTCTTACTTTTACACACTTTTACTTAATTATACACACTGTTACTTTGTTACTTTTTTTTCAATATACGGGACTTTGAATACTATTTTTCTCTTCTTTTGCATGTTCAGTCTTTATACGCAATAAGAATTAGCTCACATCAAGCAAGCACAAGCTCCAACATACACACTACTACGCATACACTTCAACCCTAGGGTCTACTTCCCCTTCCTAGTTTCCAAACTTCGCAATCACGATCACTTCACGTGCTTCACTATGTCTATTCAGACCATAATATCGGCTACACTCATTTCTCTACATAGGATCATAAGGTATGCATATTGTATCTACTTTATGTTATCGAGTATTCACTCAGCAACATAAAGTTGGGGAAAATATAGACACAAAATATATACACGTTTCACATTGGTACATTTCTAGGTCCTAAAGAGCATACTAATGTATACATGATTCCTAAGAAAGAAAACTAGTGATTGAACAACATTATTTTGGGACTTTTGTGTTGTTTCTCTATTACACTTTTATTGGCCTACACATCTTATAGCTTTGTTGTCATTTTACTGATTTATATTTTATGGCCTTCAGGACACTAGTGCCCAATTAGGACATAAGCGTCCTAGGTTCACTCTTGTCGCTCCTGGGAACTCCTACCCTTTCTTTATCTTCTTCTTACTCTTTTGGGTCCTCTTTTATCCTTTTGGTCATCCTTTAAAACTTTGGGTTAGGCCTTTCAGTTGTCAATTATGAAATTCAAACAAGGGAATCATATATATACTTAGTTACTAACTCCCAAATAAGGGGACATAGAGACCATAAGCATTATTTATCATCATCTAAGCTTACATATAAGGCATAAGAGCATTACAAGGAATACATATAACACATCATACAAGGGAAAAGGGGATGTATCATTCTACATACAAAACATAGGATAGGGAAGTTCATTCTATTCCATCACACATATTCTGCTATACTTGGTATTAATCTAGATCTATATCTACTATCATAGTGCAACTTACACAAGGGAAACCTAGGGCATCATTACACACACATTTATGCACAATAACTATGCATGGAGTTTAAAATGTATTAAAATTGATTGATCACTAACTTCTCTCTTTGGGTGACCACCGAGGTGGAGTCAATCTGAGTCTACATTCTACATATTATTTATTAGGTTTGATGTGGTTTGTGGGGTATGTGTATCTATTTATCTATTTTATAGGTTACAGGTATGACCGGTGACATAACAAAGAAACTAGAGTGACAAAGAGAAAGTAGAAGTGAATTTCTTGTTACCAAGGAAAGACTAGATTCCAAGCATCTGAGCAGACACAGGAACCCAAATCAGTCACTAGCGCCACCTAGGGCGCTCCTGTCCTCCTATGGGTGCTTTTGTCTTGTGCATTCTTAGGGTTCTGAACCCTCATCGAGCCTTGGCGACGTTGTTCCCATTATCTTCCAATGGATACTCAGTCTAGATCACTCCTAGGTTACACAAATCAGCTAAGTCATCTTCCCCTCATTTACTTAAGGTCATACATTGTTAAATGCTTATTGTTTGTGCCTTACTATACTTGATTACGTGAATATCCTTTATTACAATAGTTACTGTGAAATTAAGGTTTAATACAATAGTAATTTAGTAGAATATATTGTTATAACAATATAATCTATATAGCTTTATTATACCCTTGAAACTATTAATGAGATCTTTTGTTCTTTGGTCTTCCTACTTCTAAGGAATCATGTTTGCTATCACCATGGCTATTTAATATCCATTGTATTATGCTGAAGATAATAAGTCTCGTGCGTATGATGGATCAATAAATTGTTTACAATGGCAGTTGGTTTTCATCTTGTCCCACGTATGAAATTTTGTCTACGGATTGTTTGTCCCCTTGTGCAGTCCTGAAGCGTGTGGTAATTCTTATGTGTATATTTTTTTCAGACCTGTATTTCCCTTGAATTTTCAACGGCCCATGCATTTTGTTTTAAAAATCTCACGAACATGTGCCTACATTACAACATTGATATTTGGTAATGTGGTATCGATTTTCATTAGAGATCAGTCTTGGGATTTAGTTCTAAGTTGCATTGGAATTCGTAATCCATACGTAAGACATTCACCTTCAAGTGGAAGCCTATATTATCCTTTTAGATCTGTTTGCATATATTCACACGTGCTTTCATATAAAGCATTAGATTTCTAGCTTCACCATCGTATGATTCACCTATGCAAACTTAATCTCTGTGTGTGGAGGCTTATTATGCCTAGCTCTTGCGCCATCATTTTACAAGCTGTACATACAACTCTGATCTAATTGACGTTCATTGGGCATAATCTGATTTCGGTTCCTTTGCATTTGCATTGAGATTCACATTGCATTGCATGATTCGGCCTCCTTCCAAGGAGAAGTTTGATTGAAGGGGTTTTCTCAGTTGTCCATGTGAAAGAGCCTCACCTATACACAATCTTGGTACTATGCATTCTCAGTGATCATTCTCGGCAATGCAATTTGGAATTTGAAAGAGATTTCCATAGCTCGTACTCATTCAGACAAATCTTCGCATGCATCCTGTCACCATAGTGAGATTCGTGCTTCGTTGGATTCATAGGAGCTATCTCCGCTGGTAGAGGCGTACATCTTCAATACATCAAGCTTGAACATGCATTCGTGTGTATCTTCACTTCACAGTTGGTTGCATTATTCTACATTGGCTAATGTCCTCGACAACAAGGTTGATAAAGTGACACATCAGATTTACGTTGGATGCAACAAAGAGAAGGTTTTAAATTATCGTTTTTGTTTAGGTGGTCTATTAGTTTTCTACCGAGTTAAAGTGTTCTTTTAAATCAAATCTACAGGATTTATAGTGTTATAATTTGTTTAGTTTCCAATATCCGTAGAGTAGGATAAAGTCTTAATATTGTTTGTTAATCTTGTGTTTGTTAATATTATACATGGAGATCTAAAAAGTAATCTTTAGTTACTTTTTAAATTGTCTTTTTTAGTGTATTGATTCAAATAAGAGTCATTTTTTGTCGTAAAAATAAAATGTACATCTTAAAATATTCTTGTGACATTGTATTAAAAAGAAATTATGTTTATGTAAAAGTTTATTGTCATTGTCAAAAGGAAGATTTTAAGTCATTACATATTATCTAGTCAAAACAAGTGTAATTATAGTCTTGTCAAAGATTGGCTCATGTTAACAAAGAATTTTTTTTCGTTATTTTTTTGTCTAGTATCGTCAAAAGTTGTGTTGTCAAGAATCAAAGTCAAAACTTTGAAAACCAAAAAAAAAATCCTTATGGAGGAATTTTGGGGTAAGTGACATCTGAGTTGTAATTGTGCCTCATGATCAAATTTAGTTGAGTTAACAACATGCCAAATGGAGGACAGAAGTATAGGAGGTTGGAGGTTGATCAACGACCTCACGTCAGTCGCCAATGATGGGGCCACATTCAACATTGGTGGCATATTTTTCAATTGTGAGTTTTCTTCCAATTCAGTATTTGATTTCCAGTGAGTAATTTTCAGTTGTACGTGGTGTGTTTCATTTACAATATTCCTGATTGTTTGGTTTGCTAAGTAAATAGAAATTTCACATTGAGGGGGGAACATAATCCAATGTTCCATTTCCATTGTGACAATTTCTCCTATTGAGCAATGATTCCTAATGTACTTCGCTAATATAAATATATAGTGGAAAAATGAAAAGCACAAGGTAAAAGCAACATCATGATACTTAAAGAGGTTGAACCGTTAGATGTATTCATGTTCATACCTAGGTTTGTGGTAAACATTTGTAAAACCATTGAAGGATATGTAGATGGTTCCTTCTTTAGTTCCCACACTGAGTAGGTCGTATGTGTTCCCTACAACATGATTGATTGATAAGCATATGGTTCATGTATGTGTTCCCACATTTGTTCAGTCCAATGTATTCCCGACAGTGTATGGTTGATAAGAAGTTGATGTGTTCCTTCTACCTTCAGTTCGAGTGTGTGCCAAGATCATGAGCGATAAGAGGCGAACAAGTTACAAAAGAAGTGTGAATGTTTTCTACCATGTAAACACTGAGGAGGGAATGTTAGGAAATATAGTGTTCACATTGGTACTGGGTATTTACCGTAGAGTAAATATTACTTACAGTCTAATTAAATAATTAGTAAGTTAGTAGAATATATTGTTATAACAATATATTCTATATAGCTTTGTTATACCCCTAAAACTATTAACAGGATATTTTTATTTTTTGGTCTTCCTACTTTAAAGGAGGTCGGTTTGCTATCACCATGGCTATTTAATAGCCATTTTATTATGCTGAAGAGAATATAGAAGATCATTATTATTGTTTTTCGTTTGCAACACTGTGCAAATATCTATAAAATGCATATATTTATTTATTTTATTAGAAGAGTTAAGTATTAACCAAAATATTTAACCCATTTCATCCAAATGGTGTAATTGTTTCACCAATATCAAATGCATATATAATAATGTATGAGAAACAAATGTAACATCAATTTTAATCCCTGTGAAAGTATAGTGCTTAAAATAAATGTTAGATTCCGTTAATTAATTTTCATCTTATAATCATCTATGATCTTATGCTTTTCTTAACATTCATGTTTTTAGTATAAATTAGGCTATTAAGAATTTATATCATAATTTCCTATATAATTTTTTCATAAATATTTTATGACCTCTTTACATTCTTTCAAATAAAAAATATTTCATAATAATAAGAAACTTGGGTTTCCTTTAAAATTATAACCTTTAACATGTGAGATAACGAGAAATAAATATGAGAGCGAACAAGTACATAAAAACAACTATAACATTCTATAAAATAACATAGATAACGGCCTTCAAATACATACTTTACAAGTGAAATAGCTAGTCCATTTGCATTTGAGTTAAGTAATATAATATTTGAAGTTCACGACTTACTAAACATTCCTTATGGTGTTAGGATTGGATTTTGTGTTTATTATGGTGAATGTTGGAAATTTTGGTGTTTCTTATTTGAGCCTTAAACCATGAGTAAATATTGACATATTTGAGCATAAAATCATTCCATATGGTGTTGGGTCTAGATTTTGTGTTTATTATGGTGAATGTGGGACAATTGACCTTCTTATTGGAAACTTGAACTAAGAAGAAATACTAACACATATAAGCTCTTTGTATGCCCTTTTCCAAGTTTTTTAATTGAATATCAAGTTTTAATAGTTACAAGCCATAATTTCATTTTTAACTTTACAAATCAGTAGTGTATGTAGTTATCATGGTTAGTAGCTATAGGTTATATATATAAGAGTTAACGAGAAACATATGTAATGAATGCAAAGTATTTCTTAAAATACACATGGTGTGATTTGTTGGGTATGATGTCAATATGGAAACTTATGTAACTATTATTAGAATCAAGTCTAGATGATTTAAAGGTTTATTAGGATATTCATTGGTTAAGTTTAAAATTTTATTTTGAGAAATCAATTTTTAGACATCTTTTATTTTTAGAAGAGGTTGGGATACCTAGTTTAGGTAGTGTGAAAATATGTTAGGAATTCATTATTCTATTGCTCACATTATTTCAATAGGTTAATGTGAGTTGTGTGAGTAATGTTAGTTATGATTTACCATATGATAAATTATTATTTACATTATTCATAGTTACTATATGATTAATACGGTAAGTTAGCATTATTATTTGTTAGATGGGGAAGGTAACTTGGAATTGAACTCTTTTATCATTAAACAAAGTGAAAACACTATTCACATGGTGGCCAAAACATAAATGCAAAGCAAAGTAGCTGAAGAATGCGGGTAGAAATTGAAGATTTATGTTTGACACGATCATCGAAACTTTCTTGAAAACGCAAATAGGACCGCCGCCCTGTACAGGGCGGCGGTTACGAGACCGCCGCCCTGTACAGGGCGGCGGTTACGAGACCGCCGCCCTGTCCTCGGCGGCGGTCACGGGACCGCCACCCAGGCAGGGTGACGGTCTCGTCACTGAAGACCAAAATGCAAGGAAAAAGGGGCAGAGGGCAAAACAAAGCATGCAGAGGCCGAGTGAGGCATGCGGGATACAAACGTATACTTGGCAAAATTTTCTGGATCCCGAACACCTTGCAAGCAGACCTGTATCATCATTGGGGTATGTGTAACATCTTACTGGTGGTGTAGTACCCTACAATTTTGGGTACATACAGTAATCAAGAATCATCTCCATGGCAGCGACGAGAAATCAGCAAGTGGAATGAACCTGTGAATTAAGGAGAAGCCAGAAAGAGTGTGTCAAAGCATCAGAGGCGATGGAATGAATGAATGGATCATAAATTACACTACAAATCATGCTAGATTTCTCAAGAAGATGAGGAGGGGTTCATACTTCAGTGAAGAATAATGGAATTCAGTGATACCCAGTTACGAGTAAGCACTCAGTCCAAGTTTGTGTTTCATTGAAAGTGGGTTGTCCCCCACATCTACATAGGTGATTTAGGATATTCCCCTTTTGTGGTTGCTTTTTTTTTTCCTGTTTTGTGTTTCCCTTATGTTGTGTGTTTACCTTCAGTTATATGTGTGTTTTTTGTCGTGTGTGTGTGTGTTCAATAAAGGAAGTTATGCAGTATATCTTCTTAATGACTCTATATGGCCCAATGGATAAGGCACTAGTCCACACAATGTCATGAGATTCTAGAATTTTTGTTTATAATATCCTCATTACACTCAATCTAGAATAAGTCCCAAGCTATAACCAGATATTTTCATGTAAATATGCAACATGAAAATGCAAATTTTCAAACATGAAAACTAGACCCAAATTGAAATTTTTGTTCCCAAGTCTTCCTGAAACCTCTTCCTTGGTAATTTTGTTAGTTATGTCATGTCCAGTTTGGCCTCACATGTACTTCCAAGATGATGAAAAAATAAGTAAAATTGTTTGCAAGGATTTTACAAGATCAGCAATTTCATTTGGTGAAGTGTTTTCAACTGTTAGTTTCTCAGCAGGCCTTGAAAGGCTAATTATGGCCATTCCAGGGAAATTGCTCATAATATGAGACAAAATGGAAGGATAAAAATCATCTAGATATGGTATTGAATATATATGATCATGTTTCAACTAATTTATGAAATTTTAGGAAATATTTGGAGGTTTAGGGATAAACAGTGGTGCAACATCGGGTTTCTAAGGTATAAGGAGAAGCTAATCAAAACAGGTACTTGATCTTCTGCGGATGATTCCCTAAGCTCCGTAAGGATTTAAGAGGGAAAAAATAATAATTTTAAATCTTGGAGAATTATCTACATAATTAAATCTTCAAATCCTTCACAAGATATAGGCGCTTCTTAGCACAACTCATTTTTGGCATGCAAACTCTGGTGTCCCAAGAAAAAGGATATTTTCATGCCATTTCAGGAAGAATTGGAAGTTAAAACCCATCCCATTGTCTTCTGAAGGCTATGGGGAATTAAAATCATATATGGGTTCATCAAATATTCCTTCCTAGAGCTATGAAAAACTTCACTGACAAGTCTCTCCCTTGAGAGGTGTGTTTTTGGTACTTAGTCAAAATTTCACCTCCAAGTGCATGGCACATTTAGTTGTCCCTCTTGTCCCTGTACCTTGGGTACAGAAGGGACAAGAAAATTTTCATCACTCCAATTTTTCCTCTTGGATCTTCACATGACCTCAAACTAGCCCTTGGTTTGTCATATGATCAAGTTAAGCTCTCTGGAGGGCCTATCCGACCTATTTTTAGCTCCCGTATCATGCAATCATATAATGACAAGTGTCAAGCCCACACGAATGCACATTTTCTTGTATCCATTTCCACCTTGGGATAGGGGACAAGGGGGAAATAAATTTCTTCTCCATGTCAAAGAAGAAAAACTCAAATTTGCAAAGTTGAGAGTTGCTTCTACCATCGTGAAAATTCTAATTGTCGAGTTTCTTTAAAACTCTAAATAACTAACTTGCAAGCCATTTCCTCAACCAAGCTCGACCCATCTTCTATATTCGAGGCCATGAAACCTACAAATTTTTTTGAGAAACACCACCATGCTGCTAAAATTGTTTGAAGGCATCCTTGATTGCAAAAAACAAAGTTTTTCTCACTTCTAGTGAACCATAAAAATGATTGTACCAAGGGTTTGAGTTAAGTCTTATTCTCCAAAGCATACCTATCATAACTAGAGCTCACTAAAAATCCATTAATGGCTTCCATGACACATCATTGAAAGGGAAGTGAGGCTCATCTTCACTTCCCGAGGTTCCAGTGGGCGGAATCACTTGAAAACTAGAGAAAATGATCTCTGAAAAATCTAGTTTCACGTAAGCTAGTTTTCGTGTTGTGAAGTCCATTTTTTAGGATATTGAGGAATGCATTTTTCATCAGTATTCTTCCCTCCTAAAAAATAGTCAATTTTCCAAAGATCTGACAGGTGAAATAATCAAAATTTTGGAGGGAAGGGTTTTTGAAAAAACTAGTTTCATTGAAACTATTTTTTTGCACAATGAAGTTGCTAATATTTTGAGATATGGAGGGCTGATTTTTTCTCAATATTCTGCCCAATCTGATAAAAAATTCATTTTTCCACTTCTTCAAATGAAAGGATCATCAAAAATTTGAAGTAGGGAATCCTAAAACAAAACCCCAGAATTTCAAGACCTCTTTTGTTGTAATCTGACACCCCACAATGCACTTACTAAAATTAGCATGTGTCCATAGTGAGGCATGACTAAAAATAGTTATACCTAATCAAGGGGCTCCAGGCCGATCAAGCGGACTAACATCTAACCAATAAGTCTATCATATAACCCTGGGTTAGTGTCATCACATCTAGAAGATTAAGTATATGAATCTAGTCACTTCTGCGCTATGCGCCCAAAATGCCATAATGCCATGAGGATAACATCTTTCATAGTAAAATGTCTCAAGTCTCACAGATCGTCAATCAAAACATTCTAGAAATAAAGAACAACAGATAATGGACGCGAAGCTATAAAATGGGGGGACTACCTCCCCCCTCCTAGAATGCGACGTCCTCCTAAATTCTTGGAAGAGATAGGGAATCTAGCCCTCATGGGTATTTTTTGTTGTAGTAGCATCCTCCAGGTGGATGATGATGATCGTAAATATGGTCCCACTTGCACTCAACCTGGTCCAAATGATACGGCCCCGAGGACCCACCTCCGGTGCTCCAGATGTGGACGGGCTAACAATCTCCACTGCCCCCGTCCTCTACTCTAATGCTGACCATCAAAACATAAGAACATCTGGTACATATCTACGGTAGTACAGAAACATGAAAAATTGTCCCTTGCCCAGTGCAAGGGAGTGGTGCCAAAGCAGGCGATAGGAAAATGGACCGTGACCCCAAAGAATATCAAAGGCCCCCACCACACGAGGCGTAGCTTAGAACCCTTCCATAAAGATGGACTCTTATGAGGAATGAACCCTCACGAAGAAATTTGTCACCACTGAGAAGGGCGATCGATACTGTTGGGTCCGCATACGCCTTCTGGCTTGCTATAGCCTGCTCATCCGCTTCCGATCAAAACACTGCTACTCTAAATCCATTTTGGGGGGAAGATAAGATGGCCCCAAAAATTAACCTGTCATCAAGTCTATCCAGCTTCCAAGGTGTCAGCACGTTCGTCCATACAAAGCCTGATAGGGAGCAATTGCCAATGAGAGCTATGATATGCTAACTGTTATTGTAGGAAAAACTCAACATAAATGCAAAAGACTCCTACCACGTTCTTCACTGGTCCTAACATACATCATCAACAGTCTCAAGAAACCTGATTACCCTCTATGTCTGCCAGAAATCTGTCTCTGGATGGTAGCCGCATTGAACTAATCTGGTACTAAGGCTCCTGAAAAGATAGTAAAGAAAACATGATGTGTAGAGATAGTGCTCTCTGTCATTAATGATATCTTCGGGGATCCAATGCCAATATGACCATATCCTCCTAAACCTTTGGTGATGCAGTGCATTAAGGTGCCTTGTTGCAAGAAATGCGCAGAACCTTGGTCCAACTGATCCACAGTGACCTAATTGCATCATTGACGCTAAGAGGACTAGGAAGGTCCTACTATGAAAATACATGATGGAGATCACATCCCATTCCACTCGGGAATATCTGAGGGAATAGGAGTCGGGGCTGAGAATGCCTGACTTGACTCTTTTGAAACTCAAGACACCGTGCTACAAAATCTACTATGTATCGATGAAGACATGGCCCAAAATTCTAATCTCTCAAATCGGCCATGCATATTCTTCACTCTGGATGTGATGCGTATGGGGCTGATGGAGCTCAATAAGGATGAAAACGCGAATAACTGCCTAGGCACATAAATGTGCCTATGGACCGAGTAGTAACCCATGATCTAACAGCACCCTGAATATAGTCCCTCAAAGACCCTGAGAATCCAACATGGGCCTCGCCCCATCATTTAAACCAGGTCCTCCTGTAAATGCTCACATTCAGCTCTACAAATTGACTCAGGTCACGGAAGAAAGCACATTCGTCGCCCATACTAAGTCATCTGCAACAACCATTTTCCTTTCCATGATATACTTGCCACACTCGGTTACTACTAACATAGAACTCCATCCAACGCCCGTTGAGAGCGTTGAGGTTCGGCTGAGAGAAGCTATGCGCAAGCTACAAATGATCGGTCCTCAAGGTGAGAAAGGCCTACCCCAAGGGAAATGCAACCACAGTGCTATAATGAAACAATGCTACAGCCTCTAAGTATGAGTAGGATAGTTTAAGCTATATTCCTTGAGCTTACGGACTCACAAAAGCAATAACTGCGCTCTGCATAAGGAACTGCTCCCCATAAAACCGCTAGTGATGCATCAGTGCAAAAAACAAATCTCTGTCAGTTTTGGGAACTCTTAAGTAGGGTGCCGTGGTAACCTTGCCTTAAGCACCTGAAAGGCATGCTCACATTGTTCTGACCACTCAAACTTCTTCCTTTCCACTGAAGAGAAGTAATAGGGTGAGTATATCCTAGAAAGAAAATTCCGCCACAAACTACGGTAATCCCTGCCTGCTACACACATGAAGATCTCACCTCATGATGATGTGGTGCTCGGCCAATCCAAGATAGCCTGATGAATCTAGAGGGACTACGGAATACCCTCACATGATATGACTATGACCCAAAGTATGAATCTCTGTCTGTTGACAGGAATCTACATTTTTCCAAGGTCCCATACAAAATTCGCTCTCTCAAAAAACTGCAGGACCACCTCAAACTGCCATCACGTTCTCATCCGAACGCGAAAAATCATATGTCATCAAGGAAACACATAAAACAAGCGAGCTAGAAAAGAAAGTCCCTGAATACTACATTAATGAGGCTCATGAAGGACCCACTGGGGCATTGGTCACACCAAATGGAACCACTGTGAAACCTCTTAAGCTCGTAACGTGTGCGGGAACGTGGTTTGTTTATAATGTATGCATCTGAAATACGCAACTGATGATATCCTGACTTGAGATCCAGATTTTATGAGAACCACTATAGCTCCCCAGACCTTGATAATACAAGTTCACAATCATAGGGAGTGGATAACTGTTTTTATTGGACCTTATGAGCTATCTAACTCTACACAAAGGACTGAGAGAACCGTCCTTCTCTTCAAAATAGGACTTGCGATCCCCAAGGAGCTCATCTAGGGAGATGAGACCCGTCTCTAACAACTTCTAACTTGAATCTTGCGATCATGAAGCTCGTAGAAGTCGTTCATCTGATAGGGGCCATAGAAAATGGTGTGGAATACAGTCACTAAGTCAATGATGAAATTCCACTACCCTAAGAGTGGCTGACCGGGAAGCTCTCTGGAAACACATCGCTACTCCTCCAAAAATAAGGATCATCAAGGGGTGATGAATGATCTGGGAGTACATTTCCGAACGATCACTGATAGTGATAGCAAACAATGACAACCTACAGCATGCTCCACTTGACTTGCTAGCCAAAAGCTCATGCGTAAGGAAATGGGTCGATGCTCCCTGAAATCACAACTGCACTAAACAAATCATCCTGGCATCAATTGACCTTCTCTCTAACCATTCCACCTGCCCGATGAGCCTCGAGCCAATTCATACCCAACACTACCTATAGAATGAAAGGATAACTCGGAGGTCAAGCGTCTTTAGTGGAGAAGACTCCAAATCGAGTACACAACTCTCCACCTATGAGTCCACGGTGAGTTTAGCCCCAGAGGCAACTAACCTACCAAACTGATATGGCTGACTCGCCACCACTAGCCAACCTGGTCTAAACAGAAGGAGGATATAACAGAATCAGAAGCCCCTGAATCAAAAATTACGAGACAGAAATACCCCTGATAGTACCTTGTCGTCTCAATGAATGTGGATAAGCTCAGCCTGGTGGTTGTCAACCGACTGAATAACACGATGGGTTCGTCCACGTCACCCACCGTCTATAGCGGGATTAGGAGCTCTCTGCATATCCGTAGTAGTGGGGCTTGTGAGGACAAGACACACATCATGATCGGAGCCCCACAACCTACAACATAATTCCTGTACCCCTTGACGATGGGGGCCCCTCCGGCTAGGGCGAACTGACACTGCCGTACAACCCTAGCAGACTGTAAGAGCAGGTTGGCTGAGGAGAGTGATGATTAACGGACCTCCTGTCGATTAGACCCACCAAAAACCACCTCTAGGAACCACTCGAATGAAAAATCGGAGTTGTCTACCCCCTTATGATTGCTGGTGTCCCTGATGCTCTTGTATAAGGGATGGGTGTGGGGAGATCTCGATGTTGCTGGGAGAAGACTAGAATCCTCCCTGGGGGTGGTTGGTGGGTGGTACTGATCACCGTACTTCTGACTCTGGATGCCTGAATATGTCCTGGAACTTGCTCTTGTTCTTATCTTGGGATCTTGAGTATTGGTAATATCTATCAGCAAGTAGCCTTCTCAACGGCCACTTCTCGAGGTGGGCGGGGATAACATCCTACCAGCTTTGTTATATGCCTTAGGGCCCCTAATGAACATGTTTTTTACCTGAACTTCTCATATTAAAGGTAGTCTACCTACTGTAAAGGATCTAAAGAAATACTTCATACCTTCGCACTGAGCCAGAACCACTGTCGCAAGTAATGAAACTTGTTGGACCATAGTCTGCACAAATTCTCTGACATATACCGGGCCCTGAATCGTCCTCGAACCACTACCATGTTACCGTTATCCCAAGTCAATGGAGCTTCCGATACTCATCCTCCACCAAAACGCCTTCTTCGTCCTCGGAGGAGATGTATGGAAACCTGGCTTTGAAGTGCTCCGCAGTGAGAGTGCAAGCTAAAGCAGCCATCCAAGGCTAGGAAGAAAGAGGACTCCGCCCACAGCCGTATTATGTCGAAACCAGTACCAGTAGGTGGGTGGCTGAAGGCGAAGAGGTCTTGAATCACACGCTGTGTCTCGATCCGACGATGTGGTCTAACAGTGAGATGGTGTGCATCTCTCAAAAGGTCAATCGAAGCTGTTGTTGTGTGGATAGGGATGTTGTTAGTTGTGGAGGGTATTGTGGAACGAAATGAGGCCACCTCTCAAACAAGGATGGAAGGGCTGCCGTGACTCTCTCATCTTGGAATGGAGGTGATCAAGGGCTCGGATGGCGTCTCACAAATCAACTCCTGTCATCCTTAACTGAATGTCCCTCCTTCTCGGCACGCAGTGGTGGAAGACGTCCTTCCGCACCTATAGCTGTTTGTTGTAGGGTCTTCTAATATCTGAGGCCAAAAATAGGGGGCGAAGACTCCACGCTGTACGGTGCCCCACTACTCCGAACTGGAGCTGAACGTCCCCTCTTGGGTGCCATTCCTGAACCCGAGGTAAAAAAAAATTATAAAAACTTCTTAAACATTTGTTGGAGGCATTAGAGTATATGTATTTGTCTTTAATTGTGTCTTATAATTTAACCCCACATGCAATGCCCCGCTTGGGTGAATCCTTAATTTTAATAAAAAAATGAATTTTTTCCAAAATAAATGAAACGATGCTCCCCATTGAGTTTAATTATTTTTTATGAAGGCTCCCTAGGGCATGTGTTAAATATCTACACCCTTGAAGGTGCGTTGTCTTCCTCCCGTGTAAAGTATTAAGCATGTAGTTATTGATTGAGGTGTGGACACACTCTGTTAAGTGAATGTTGTGCTCCTTTTTAAGTTTAATTCTACCCAAACTACACGTGATTTAATTTATTACACCCTCTAAAATTCTCCCTCCTTACCCACAAAGGCCTAGGGACTAAAAGTGTGGATCTGATTAGGGCCTTGGATCAAAATCAAATTGAGCCCTCTGATTCAATTGTACACAATTCTGACCTACAACCTTATGTTTCTTTCCTGCTTTCTCTCTATAATTTGTTTGTTGTAGTAATGTGGCAGGTGAAAGGGGATTCATGGAGTTTTGGTTTCCAACATATGTCCCTTATATAGTTATTTATGTTTTATTTTTTATTTTTTGATATTTTATTTATTTTGAAACTGCTGAGGAGAAACTCCATTTTGGATGAGTCACACACCAACACACACAAAACACACACACACACAACCCTTTTTTGTGGCAGACTTGTTTGCTGCCCCATGCCATTTTTTTTTTTTTTCTACTTTTGTTTGTTTTATTAATCTTCTAAATCCACATTTATTTTTTTTTTGGTTTTTACTGTTGTAGGGAGGTTGAGGGGGCGGCTTGTGGGTCAGCGTGACAGTGGGGGGATCGCGCGGGTGCGGACTGGCGGGGTGCACAGGGCAGAGGTACGCGGGGGGGGGGGGGGTAGGCACGAGACAACCAGTGAGAAGGCTCGTGGTTGGAGGAAGGGGGCGGGGGCAGGGAACGAGGTTTTTGGGGAGAGTCATGGGGGGCCGCCGAGGGACATGTTCGATGGGCAGGTTGTGAGTGGGGTTCCGGGGGCGGGGACATGGGGGTGGGGTCGTGGGGGGGTCAGTGGGGGGGTAGGGGCGCGTCTGGTGGGAGGGAAAGGGACGGGTTTGGGTGGGGAGTAAGGGGTGGGGACGGGCACATGGGGGAGCAGGGGGACAAGGTGGGGCAAGTTCGGGTTTTTTGGTTTTGTGGTTTGTTTTTTTTTTTTTTTGTTTTTTTGAATTTTATTTTAGTGAGTAACTTTTAATTTGAAAACAAAACAATACCCTAAAACACAGTCATCCTGTATATAGGATCATAGTATTTATTTTTTTCTTATTTTATTTTGTATTTTAAAGAAAAAGGTGTAGATAATATTATTAAGATATAGTACATATAGATAACAAGTATTTATATTTGCAGGAAAACCAGTTCTCTCTCGGAGGATGATGATTAGTACAGGAGGATGAGGGGATTAGGTTCTACGAACACGGGGGTGTTTATAGATATATATACACACACGAAGAACTTTCTCTTCTTTTTCTCCACCATAAAACGTCATAACTAAACAATCTATATATACTGCTTTTCTCATTTGTCAGTAACGAAGGAACATAGATTTGGTGTTTCAAATTAGTAAGAGGGGCATGGACGGAAAATAGATTTAAACTTAGTGAAGGAGGATGTTCTAATCACCCTTAGTTCACTAATAAATTCCTCCTGCTCAAGTTAACAAGAAGAAAGGCAAAAATGCTTTTGTTGTGGTCCACTCTGTTCCCCAAAACGTACAAGAAAAGAATGAATATTTCCAAGGAATAGAAAAAAAAAACGAGTTTCAATACAATGTTAAAAAGATGTGACAAGACTGCGATCCATACAAGAATCATAAGATAGATTCCATTAAATAAACGGTCCTGACAATGTGAATATCAAACTCTATATAACAACTAACTTCTTCAATGAAATATTAAATAGGGTTTCACATTTATGAACCATTTCTTATACTGTTTTTTAACACCACATTTAAAAATAACCAAACCCGAACTGAGGGTAAAGAGTTCGTGTGTTTGAATCACGCTTCTGATAACCAAATGTAGTTGCCCATATTTTTTGAAACACCCACACACATAAAACTTTAAATTTTTCTGTAATGGCATTCGATATTGCATATCTTCTAACAACAAATATTTCAAAATGAAAGGCATATTGTGCAATAAAAAGTTTGGTTTCATTATACATTCAAAAGACAAGGTACACAAGGGTTCTGGCAACTTATTTTACAATAGAAAACCTTCTTGGTGATGACCAATGTTTTCCAAAGCGACAATAAGTACACAAATGGTTATATACAAGAAATGAAAACGTACAAGCACAGTCTTTTACACAGAATGGTAATGCCCACAAAGATGAGGTGACCAAGATGGCAAGACGGCTTCAACTATCCTCCAACCTGAGCTCCAACCTCCAAAACTCCAAACAAGAATCCAACTCAAGAGAACATGGCTGGGTCCCCCCCAATCCAATAGGCTCATAACAGGCTTCCATGGTTGGATGCGAAGTCTGCTAGCCCCCCCAAGCCCATGGGAGCGAAAAGGAACTAGCTTCCACAATGTGCACAGTATATATGGGGGTTTAAACACACAACAAGAGAAACATAAGACCATTTCCCCCAGTTAGGACCACTAAAATGAAAACAAACACCAAGAGGAGAAAAAGCGTCAAACCTAACAAGGGGGGAGGGAAGAGAGGAAGAAGCATGCCCAACATCCCGGTGTCCAAAAAAAAAAAAAAAAAACCCCCATAGGGCACCATTAAATACAGATATAACAACACTCCTTCTACCTCCTAATCAATCATCCTCTATTTCCTCCTGATTGCTATAGACATCCTTTTGGGAGGATTTTCCAACCAAAGGGTTTCCTCACCAAAGAATGGGGAAAGGTTCAGCCATATTGAACCTCTCCACCCCACCCATATGAGGGGTGAGAAGTGGACCCCATAGCTTGACCAAACAACATTAGGTTTTGAGAGGGAATCACTCTCTCTTCCCCTACATTATCAAAAAAAACCACATCCCAAATGATGGTGGAAAGAAAACAAACAAAATAACAAGAACCAGCAAACCACCCACATGCACCCATACAAACTTCACAAGACATAAGTCTTGCACACAATTTTATTGATCAAAAATGTTAAAAAGGATAAAAACACAGAAGAACAGCGTTTAAAGACCCTCCCTCTCCATGCGTTCCCAAGGGACCTCTAAGGTTTCCATTTGTCAAGCATCCCAAAATTCTCCAAGTGCCTCCACCAAAAACTGAACCCCGACGACCCATTCATTCACATTGGGAAGAAATAAACAGAGAACCCAAAAGTTCCACCACGAGCCAAAGTCCGTGAACAAGTGTCACCTCTTCCTCCTCAAGTCAAATTTTTTGATGTTTTTTCCATGTTTTACACAAAACTCCCCAATATATTGACTACGGCAGAGTAAACTCACCCTTTGCACCCTTAATACCCAAAATACAAAAATAAAATAAAACAAAGTGGAGCAACTTTTAACACTTTCACACAACCAACCATATTAAATGGATGGTGACTAAAGAGGGATAAATGGGAGGGAAACTCCCTCCAAACTTGGAAAATTTTTAGGCCCTACTATTCGGGTAGCGGGTCAAAGGGCCATTTTCATTGCTAGGGAACCCCAAACTCAAAACAGGGCCTTAGCCTTACCCCCAAAATTAACCCATTTCCGGGGTTTTGGCATGCTTGGGCCAACAAGGGTAGAGGGTGTGGGAAGTCCAACCAAGGGTTCACATGTTGTTCCCCAACCCGTCTACAACACACAAAAACTTACCAAAACCAAACAATTAACTTAAGATAAGATAATTAACCCCCGAAGCTGTTTACTTAATAAAACAGTCACCATAAACCTAATTAATTTTACAAGACATAATTACCTGACAATTAGGTTGCACACATTGGTGCCCATGAAATACATTAATCTAAGGCCTCAACTTTAGCATGGTTAGGGACTCAGCCCGTGGGCCGCTTGTGCACAATCGCGTAGTTGCCCTGAAACCAAGCTCTCCTATACCTGTCACCTTGCACACTCATTTCAAACCTTAACAAGCTAATCTGTCCCAATCTAACTAAATCATATTACCTCACAATATCAATCAAACTTATAATGTCACGAAACATAATTTACCAATTGACAGTGCAATGACCCCATTATCCACAAGTTGGCCATGAACATCATACTAACCTGCAATGACATGACATAACTTAGGGTTAGATGGAGAATTACCATAGTAAATCTAAAACACTATACCTTAATCAAATCAACCACAAGCGATAAACTCTAACCAAAAGTCTATACATAACCTGTTCGTGGTATTCAACATCATAAGAATATAATCAGTCTCCGAATCTAGTCCCAATTGCGCTATGGCCCCAAAAAAAAAATGCCATACTGCCTTGAGGCTTAAAAATATCATAGTACACATGTCTAACGTCGTCCAGAAGTTCAATCACAACCGGTCTAGAATTAAAGGAAAACCAACAGATAAACTAGAGCTTATATAACAATGTGGGCCCTACAGTGCAACTCACTCTCTGCTTCTTTCTTATTAATTTCAGATGATATGTATTGTGTTAACCAAGATTTTTTACATGGTTTGTGTTTGGTGGTGGAAGTCTTTTTTTTATTACTGATGTTTTAACTGGATAAATTAGTATTCCTTGCAAATTATGTGGCCTAATAGTGTGCCAAATGGTACAAGGAAGATTCATTTCTTCATATTATGACTTTACAGTGCACAACATCTTGGAAACAGTGTTTAGGACTGGATGTATTTTTCAATAAGCAATATACCATCAATAATCCAAGTTAAAAATCAGGGACCTCAGAATACATTCCTTGGAATCCTGAGAATAGTCCGTTGAAGATGGCAAGTACATCTTTAGGCCAATGGCAGTACTGGTACATAAAAGATCCCCTATTCGTGAGAAAAGATTATTTTGTTGATTTACAGTGTGAACATCTTCTTTGGGGTTTGATCTTCAGGTGCATGTGGACGTGATGGTTATCCAAATAATTTTTCAGGGTGTTAGTAAGTGCATTTATTGACTTATTCTATCTCTATGTTGCTTATGATTTTCATTAAACATATAATTTGTGCATGGACATGCGTTAATAGTTATATCCTAGTATTTCACTGCATTTTTCTCTTGTATTTTTTCATGCAACTGTTTACGTAGAGAACCCCACTACTGCCTCTATGAGTGAAACTGTGGTGGACCACTGTGTAGGATAATAGTGGACATTTACTGCTAATGCTGGGAATTCTAATCAAGGATTCTGATTCTAGAGCTGACGTGCAGTCATGGAATACTTTTTCCATTGACATCCTATAAACATGGATCTTGTTTTTTAGCAGTTATGTATGATTTAATGAGCTTAATAAGGTTTTTCCTGGAAAAATAATCGTTGCATAAATTTTGCATGATTGTGTAACCTACTATGTTCTATATAGACATATCTGAAGAACAATTTTTTAGGAGTAGTTGATTGGGGTACTCCTGCAGTATGGCTCATAATATAGTATACTATTTCCAAGTTATGTAATGAGCAGTTATGGAAATTTGAATCAATATATAGAGTTGTTGAATATCTGTGGTTTTGTCGAGATTACTCGTCCTGAAGGAAAAGAGCAAGGGCCTCACTTGACCAAGGTGATCGAGGCTTTTACGTTTATGGACATGCTAGTGGTTTTGATAACGGATAGTGTGAAGGTAAATTACTATTTCCTTACTGTAATTTCTATCCAGCGCTGGTTTTATTCCCTTTCATGTCATGTCAATTATTGTGTGCATTGGAATTCTGTAATTCAAGTCAAAGTGTGTTTATTTGAATTCTGGTATAGTGATTTGGGTGTGCATTCCAATTATAGTAAAGTATTCCATTAAATGCATTTCATACGTCTGTTCTTTCAAAGTTTAACAGACCTTTCTCTAGTTAGAAAGACAGAGAGAACTATAAACAACCACAAAAGCCCTCAAAGGACACCACCAAATTGAGTGCATAATGCTTCAAACATATAGCCTTTTACCCAAACCCTAGTTTGTATAATGACGACTATAGCAGAAGAATTTGTAATTAACTGATTGGAGAATACATTGGACCCCATCTTTTTGTGTCGTGTTGGGGAGGAAAAACCATAAGCAAACATGCCATTTTATTCACTTTAAATGTTATGGGTGTTCATGAAGTATCTATACAACCAGAGAAGTCCTAGGACCTTTTACATCAACCAACCTTGCTGTACTAGGGCACGAGGCATTCAAGGGGGAGATTTATTACCACGTAATATCCAAATAATATTTTCAAAAAAAGTACAACGTCGGGCCCAATCAAAGTGACATTGAATCTAATACAATGCTAGAATCCCATTTGAGCATTTTAATCATCCTATTAGAACCCAAAACAACCGTCAGAAAATGGGAGACACGGGCATATTGAGATAGACCCCTTTGGTAAGAACCTTTCCCTATCCCATTGTCTTAGGTGAGATCGAGGCTGCACCTATGACAAATATTCCAACCAACATCCTCCCTCTCTTCAAGGAGTCTACAGAAGCACCTAGCTCCGTTCAATGTTTGAATTCAAATTTTTTGTCAGACATATGACTATAGAATAGACAATCACAAAACTCAAACCTTTCTTCCACACTAAAGGACTCTGACTTGAGCTGGTTCATAGGATTGTCCCCTAACTTCCCTTCATTCTTGGGAGAAGAACATGGAGAATCCTTTTTGGAAAAAAATCTCAAGATTGTGCGGGGGCAGAGAAGGAAAGAAGATTTCTTCTAGACTAAATTATTTACTAGTGAAGATTGATTATTTATGTTTTCGTATTCTTCTTTTTTTAAGATTTTTTCTATATTTGTTACTCCACTTTTTTTGGGCTTTTCTTTGGGTCGGAGGAGTGTTTCGTAGTGGTTATGAGTTCCATGCGGCAAGCACTAAGGATATTTTCCTTTAAGGACTTGATGAGAAAACCATGGATTCCTAGTCTTATAGGGGATTTACACGCCCAACAACTTAGTATGGAAAATATGACATGAGCTATGATCGTTACCCTTCTCAGACCATGAGGAGGTGATAAGGAAAAGCAAAAACATAGAAGATTGCCTTAGTACCTCAATCCAAACATTCTGGAAAAGAAAATGGGCTAACCCTTGAAACTAGCATCTTGTCGAGTTTTAACATTAACCATAGATGGGATGAAATCCAAGACTAGTGTGCACACAAGAACCCCTAGACAATTCTTCCCTAAATACAGGAAGGGAAGAGACATCTTTGAGAGGTGTACTTTGGATTGTCACAAACATGGTGATCTGTGATGTCATTGATCGCAAAGACTAATGATGCCATTTCTTACCCCATTTGAAAGAAGGATTGAATGTTGCTCCGAAGTAGATGCATATAGCAACCTTTGTTCAAAGGCCAAATTAATCAAGAGTGTATTGACCCTAGACCTTCTCAGAACCCTGGTGAAGGAGTCATGGCCAATCAAGAATCTAGCCTACTTGGGACAACCTGACGTGGGACAAACACCCACTAGTGGTCTACCTACATCCACCACCATGGTGATCCTAAATCATCTTATTAGAAACCACTAGCCCTACCCAAATCCATGGAAGGGAAAAACAACAATGGGCCCCCCTCAACAAATTTACTCCATTAAACAGGAGGAGGTTCCACCCCCCACCAATCGGCTTAATGGCCGTAGACAGTACTATGATAAATACACATAATACATGAAATAAGCTACCCAGAACAATAATTGGAAATCGCAACGCATAGTATTTTGATGATTCACTATTTCATTACCACTCTATTATATAGGAGATGTAACTAACCATCCTCACATAACCCTTGTCTCCATGTACAACCATACAATTGGCTGGTTCAACCTCTCACCAATATAATAATAAACAACACTACTAATGGGTGTATTATTCGAACGTTAATAACTTACCACATTACGAACCACATTTTAACATTTTACTATTACCCATGAAATAGCTAAATGTACTTGCCTAACTTTACCTATAATAAGGACACAAGTAATTTACTATTCACCCATAATTACAAATGGAGCACTAAGATATATTTCCTAACAAGCCCCACCACAAAACTATCACCAACACGAGCAAGAAGCACAAACTCAACTTCCATCTCAGCCTGTAGCGAACCCTAAACATCAACAGACAAAATTCAATTAATAAGCCAGATAAAGTGATACAATACATGTTAATACTGTCAATCATATTTGACTAAGGTTCTAGGACAAATAGTGAATATCATCCTCCGATTATTTCCCATAAAATACCCGAGGAAAATGAGAAGGAAGAGACACCTAAGGAAAAATAAGAGAAATGAAATGTTCCACAAACGCAAGACATTAGGAATGGGTAAGGAAAAGATGATAAAGGAACATGCCAACTCACTTTTCCCGAGGTGATTATAGGAACTCAAACTGCAGAAGAAGAAGAACACACAACCACTAGTTCAAAGTTTGAAAAGATGAACCTGGGTCCCACTATAAGAGCAATAAGGGACCTTCTTGAATTAACCCAGACATAGAGACTAGTGTATCAAGACCACCAAGAAGACATAATAAATACCCAAAAATGGTAAACAGTGGAAAGGGCATGATAGCTTATCTTGTTATTGGAAAGCTTATTCCACCAAAAAATATGGGATTATGGGGTAGTCCAATCATTACTATTATGTAAAATGGTTCAGTCAATATCTAACATTTGGGTGGATTCTTTTGGTGCTTTACCATCAATGTCTATAACAACAAAAATGTTCAATCGGTGGTTTAATAGGATTACAACAAACCAAGATCATTCTTCAATGGCAGACAATTATGTGTACCCCAATGAAGTGATGAGGAGGAGAATAGGTCGGGGTTGAATATGGGAGTATCCCATTAATTGATTTTATGGTCTTGCGCCTAAAGCTTGGACGTTTGGGATATTGCGTCATATTAGGAAGGCCTGGTTGGGCTACTGTCTTGCATATATATATGTAGGTTAGGAAAATGACCATTGTAAAGGGGCAAAAATCAAAGAATATTCATTATATCCTACTTCCCAACCATATGGGATGTTGTGGAACATGTATGGGTAGATGATTTAGCATACTAATCATCTAAGTTCGTGCTATCTGGGAAACCATTAG